>JAQZBX010056943.1:5387-18146 GCA_029593785.1 Cabassous unicinctus
ATAAATAAATAAATAAACCTTTAAAAAAAAAAAAAAAAACTTTAGGAGGACAGGATGGACGAAAAAGAGCTATTATAACTACACAGCTCGAGAGCTCCCTCCAATATTTTTATGTTTACAAAATGTGATCTTTTACTTTCTGCAGTTTACCAGCTCAGTTTTCCTTACCCATTTTTATTCAGTTTCTCTTTTGCCTCTACTATTCTTGTGTGTTTTTTTTTAACAAATGAAATGTTGTATGTTTCTGGTCATCCTGTATTTATGATCTTACTTTAAAATTTGAAGTTGAATTTTAAGCTTAGTATTTGAATTTAGAGAAATGCAAGATTTTCTAATAGGATTGAATATCCTCACTCTCGAAAGCAGTTTGTTTCTTTAACTGTTTTTATTCAGAGGCTCCAGCATACCTCATAGATCTGATGCATGATAAAAATAATGAAATCCGAAAGGTCTGTGATAATACTTTAGATATTATAGCGGTAAGTAATTATTCTTTCTACACTAAGTATAATAGACTTCATTTAATGGGGAAAAAAGACATTGTAGGGAAGCGGGTGTAGCTAAGTGGTTGAGTGCTTGCTTCCCATGTACGAGGTCCCAGGTTCAATTCCCCTTACTTCCTAAAAAAAAAAAAAAAAAAAAAAAGACATTGTAAACCTAGTTTGCACTACGTATTCAATGTAAACACAAATTTGTTTTTGGTAAAGTTCAGGAAATATGATACTATAAACTTTTTAAACATTATTAAGACCTTTGGCTTTCAAGTTTTAAGTATAGGTTCCTAACTCGAAGAGGTTTTGTATATATCCAGGGTTTTAGATCTTGTCTCCACATCATCTTGGAATCACTTGTTTTTTCAGAAAAATTATTGCATAGGAGCAGGGAGTTTGGTGACAATTTCTGATCTGAATCCTGGGTTAGAAACTCACTGATCCTGCAGACTTTTCTTCAGAGATTGGCCGCCCACCAGTCTTCTGCCTGGTCTGCCTGGCATTGTATCAGGGATGTGCCAGATACTAGATTATTTTTATTTTTTTTCCCAACTATGCCATTTACTGGTACTTACAAGCTGCTTACTTCTTTGAACGGGATTTATACTTTTTTACTTTGCATATCCTATAAAAAGTTTCTTAAATATAGCCTATTCAGTGGTTTTTAAAGTTTAACTTAAGCTTTTTAACCAAATCAGCACAACATTTTAAATAATCAGTTAGCAACTTCATTGGAAATCTTCTGAGTTAACATTTCTGCTCGTGATTACATTATGAAATTGATGATCACCATCAGGATTTGCTTCAGTTTTCTTGTCAGTGTTCCACATTTTATTTCAGAAATTCATCTTATTTGATATCATCTGCTTTTTGGATTTGACTGCATATCTCATTCCTGGTTTAGAATTAAATGGATTCGTTGAGATTTTAGCTTTTATCTTTAAATCTGAATAGGGAACCTATATATTAAATCCTTTCCCTACCAAGATGTCTCATACCTGTCAACCAAATGCCGTAGGGCTTATGACATTTATTACTTGTAGAGCAATAATGTACTATTTTGTAATAGATCACTAATGTTACTGTTACACATGAAGTATATAGTATAAGAGTAAGAAACTTCTGGAAATACTCTATGTGATTATCTTAACTTAGGCAGTGAGAAAAGGCGAGATATGTCAGCCTGTTATGAATTGCCTTCAGCATACTTTTTAAAAAATCTTCTTTTGAGAAAAGATAGATGGAAAGTAATAATATATTTACATTTACATATTAGGTATGTTTGTTTAGAATGTACATTAAGTTAGTGATAGTTCCTTAGGGATAAATCCAGCCTTATTATAAAAATATTTAGTGTATGATGTAAAAATATTTATTATAATATAACTTTTTTATTCCCAATTATTTCATAATTCTGACTTCAAATTTCTTCTAAGCCACAATTACCACCACCCTTTTTCTTCCAAATACTGTCCTATTTCTGTCCTTCTCTCTGAAGCCAAAGTTTTGAAAAAATTGTCTCAATTTTACTTTATGTCTTCACTTCTTCCCACCCTCCTTTCAATCTATGCCAATTCAGACTTCTGCCTCTATCACTGCATTGAAATAACAATCACTAAAGACAAACTGACCTTCATTTTTCTAAATCCAATGAACATTTTCAGTCTTCATTTTACTTTGTTGATCCTGCTCTCCTTGAAAGAACTTATGAATACTGGTCAGAGTTAAAATGTTAAATCACAAAGAAAATTATGTTAGATTATTACAATCATAAAGAGCCTTGTTGATAGGAAGACTTCAAAGGAAAAGAATAAGCAATATGAAACTAGTGATATGTCAGCTATATATGACTGCCTGGAAAGCTGACTGATCACTTGCGTTAGTTTACAAACAGATCTAGAAAAGTAATTTGAGAGGTTTAGTTCACTTAATCTCTCCATGTACCTCTACACTGGATTTGCAAAGTAAGTATTTGATATAAAGCCAAGTAATTATATTTCACACTTTGGAAAAGTTGAGCATGAACCATATTTAGAAAAGCTAGACTTATTGAACTAAGAATATTTAAAGATATTCATGTGTGGATGATTCATGTGATTTGGGAATCCTGCTCTGATACACAACCGAGTCATACTCATCACTGAATTTCTTAGAAGGAATCTTGCTACATGGAGAAAGTAGTCCAATATAGCCAATAGGACACCAGGCTGTGGAAACAACCCACTTTCTTTTGGGCAAATGTTTCTTTACCTTTCTGCTATTATACTCCTATAAGATTCAAAGGCCTGGTTCTATCTTAGCTTGATGATAATAGAGAAAAGTACCGAGAGCAGCTTATTTCTAAAATATTTTCTCCTCATCTCAACTGGGTAAGGGACCTGATCTTAGCTTCAATTTTTGACCTACATGAAGTGGCACTTTGGTCTAACACAAAGAGTATTGCATCTATAATACAACTGAATTCTAGTTCTTCCACTTACCTGCCAAATAATTTCAAGCAATTTATTTAACTTTTTGAAGACTCAGTTTACAATGACACTTCTAAGGATTAGAAAGTTATTGTAAGGATTAGAGGATGTGTATAGGAAACATCTACCACATGATGGGCATTCAGTGTGTTTTTGTTCAAACTAGACTAAAACTCAGAGCTAGCCAAGGAGTTTATATGTATATTAAATATCCGGACTATTTTCTTTCCTTGGTACAATTATATTGTTTACTGTTCATTTTAATTTTTTAAATGGTTCAGGAAAATAGTCTGTTCATTATATGGAATTTAACTACGGAAACTTATTTGGAGTAAGTGTTTTGGCTGAACATACTACTATTTATAGTTTATATTTGAGATTATCCTATAAAATGACTGAATTTTGCATTTTTAAGCTATATCAGGGCATTTAACTGAATAGAGCAATTAATTGAAATGCTGCCTTAGGGCATTCTAATAATTCTAATGCTGCCTGTTCTAGTGTAGAAGTGCTTCATCTGTTAAATTACCCATGTTCTGAATCTTTGGTGATTTATTTGGATTTGGACTCAATTTACAAACTAATCTCAGACCAAAGTTACACTCCTAGCTTGCTGGGCTTCCTTATTTTGGAGAAATTTGAGGAGTGGACCGAATTTAATGCATCAGCAAATAGGCAACTTCTCTGATCTGCTTGGGAAATCATTGCCAATCTTTTGTTCTATTACTAGAGGGTGCTATTATTAAAGGGTGCTAATTGCCTGTTCTGAATCTTTTTCAAGAAGCAAAACAAGAGGAAACTAACAACTGAAGCAAGAGAATCTTTGATTAGATATAGCAAGGATGATGAAACACTAGAAATAGACTGTCAAGAAAGAATGTAAAGTCTTTGCCATTCAGTTAGCTTTAGTAATGGCTAGATAACCAACTAGAAGATAAAATCGTTTTTTAGAAACCTGTCTAGGATAGGAGTGGATGATCTCTTAAGACTATTTTCATGCCTAGATTTTGGTTTTCTAGTCTTCTCAGCATGACTGTGTTCTATAATTTAAATATATATATATATGGAGATTGGGAATATTTGTAGCTCAAAGTAATTTATCTTTAAGAAAACAAACTTCTTTCCGCTCAAGATAGACAGTGTGTAATAATACTCAGAAAAAATAGATGTCTTGCAAGCCTTAGGGGGAAGTATACCTTTTGCAATAAAGTAATTGTCACAAAAATTATGGAAATGTTGCTGTGGTGATGATTTGTTTAATGTAGTTGGGTCCACGTCTTCAATTGATGAATTGACACAAATGTGTGGTGGTAGTACTCCGTGTCCCATGGAGAATTACATGACTTGGTGATGCAATCTCTGGCCTCATCAGCAAAGTATCACCTGTGTGACTAGGCCTTGTTGCTTGGGGAGGCAGGGTATATGGGGTAGATTTAGAGAGGCAGGGAGAGACAAGCCTAGCTACTCAGTCTTGGAAGGAGATTATAAGGCAATTGACCATTACCTTTTCTCATCCAACACTGGGAATTATTAATAGAAGACCAGTATCCTCTACACATCTAATCTAGAGAGCTTCTAAATGTGCGTTTAATTTCTATGTCCTTCAGTACTTCCTCAGATTTCTTTGGAGTATTTGAGAACCTTATAAACTCCTCCCAAATCAGCAGGAAATCCTTCCCCTGACATTTTCAGGTTGTCAGACATTTAATACATGTTTCTTAAACATATACTATGTGCTAAACACTATAATAGAGACTGGGACTACAAAACTCAACAACATAAAGTCCCTAGTTTATAAAAGTTTATAATCTAGACAGTAGGGAACACCAGACACTGTCATCTAGACATGAGAACTAACCTTCCAGGAGTAGTACTAATATATAGCCCTAGCTACAATGGTCTATAAATGGCACACTTTATCTACAGGGTGTTTACAGGAAAAGGGATGTAACTAGATTCTCTGGTTAAAGACGGATCTCTTTTATCTTTCTAGCCAGACACAGGCCAGCGGAGTGATTTGGTAATAACAACATTTGTTTCACTGAGCGTTCGGATGGTAGCTCTTCCTCTTTTTATAGCTCTAATTCTGGTCATGTGATCATGGGCAGCTCATGTGTATTTTAATAATCTGAACTTAATAAACCCAGCTCTGATACCTACAATGTATTTCCAAAACTTTATTTGAAACTTGGAAACAAAGTGCTATCTTTATTCCAGGACAGACCAAATTATTTTAATAAGAATGGCTTATTAAAATGAGATAAACTATGTAGATTTAAATATAGCCTCTAAGATATATCAGTTCTCTTATGGCCCTCGTAAAGATTACCAGGAAAGCCTGTGTCAGATAAGAAGGCTGTGTTTATTAATCTTGCCACAAGGGAGAACACTTTAAAAAATATTTCACAACATCTTGAAATGGGAAGTTTCTATAGGATTAAGACTAAGGTTAGCATCAGAATTCAGATTATTTCAGGACAGGTTTTCAAAAGTAAGGAATGGGTAAGAACTGGGTAGAAATGGGTAGGTGGTAGTCACTTTCCATTATATTGGAGGTGAAAGGTGGGCACAGAGCAGAGATTTTCAAGTAAGATGTTGACAGAAACATTGAAGATCTTCTCTTTCCAGAGCAAGTAGAACTTATTATTGTTTATTTTACAGTCTTGATAAATTTCCATTTCACAGTTTTAAGTTCTATTTTCATTTCCCAATTCCATAAAATAAAATTGAGTTTAATGGGTTAGGTTTGGTTAGTCCTTTTTTGGAATTTTTTTTTACAATAATGTGTATTATTATCAAACAAATTTACGTTAATATGTGTGATATGAATGTATAAATAACTCTTATAAATGAAATCTTAGAATATTTCCAGTTTGAAGGGAGCATATCTGTTTTTTAGTTTTTTGTTTGTTTGTCTTCATTTTTTTTATTTTTTAAAAGATACTTAGATTACATAAATGTTACAGAAAATATGTAAGAGATTCCCATATGCCCTGCTCCCCACATCTCCCACATTTTCCAACGTTAGCAACATTAGTCTGGTACATTCATTGCAATTGATAAACATATTTTGGAGCATTGCCACTAAACATGGATTATAGTTTACATTGTGGTTTATACTCTCTCCCACTCAATTCTGTAGGTTATGGCAAGGTATATCATGGCCTGTATCTGCCATTGTAATGTCATTCAGGATGATTCCCAAGTCCCAAAAATACCCCGATATTACACCTGTTTTTCCCTCTCTCTACCCTCAGAACCTCCATTGGCCACTGCCTCCATATCAATGATATTTCTTCCATTGCTAGAATCACAATAAGTGTATAGTTGAATACTAGTAAGTTTACTTTAGTCCATAGTTCATTCCCCAATCCTGTGGATTCTGGGATAGTGATGCCCACTCCATCTTTAATTGAGGGGGGGCTTCAATCCCATAATGGTCAGTGGATGAGACTCTCTTGCTTGCAGTTGTAAGACACTCTCGGTTCCTTGGTATGTTGATTATCCATCATCTCCTCCTTGTTAGTTGTCCTGGGTGAGTCCAATGAACTGGAGAGTAGGTGTTGCAACTTCGTTGAGATTCAGGGCCCAGCTGGCACATGGACAGCCCAAAGATTTAAGTCTCTTGGGCATACACCTACCAACTCTAGTACTAATTATAAGTTCAAATAGAAGTACAGAGGAGCCATGTGTAGGGAAACCACAACTGAGTCCAACTCTGTCACACTGGGGATCATAAATTCCAAAGTAGGGCCCACTGCCAAGGCATCTAACTCCTGAGCTATCTACCCTAACTATAGTGTCTGGATGTTTCCAGAGCCCTCAGAAGCCCTGCTATTTGGAGTAATATTTGACTGTCAATGAGCTCCTGCTGAGACATGCATAAACGTTACCTCTGGAATTACCTCCCGACTCACTTTGAAGTCTCTTAGCCATGTAAACTCATTTGTCTTTACCTTTTCCCCCTTTTGGTCAAGGTCTCTCTCTCTCTCTCTCTATTTTTTTTTTTCCAGTTGCATTGCTTGTTGGTACTTGGTAGCAATCACTCGGTGCCAGGGAGGCTCATCCCTGGGAGTCATGTCCCATGCTGGGGGGGAAGTTATTGTGTTTGCATGCTGAGTTTGGCTTAGAGAGAGGCCACATTTGAGCAACAAGGAAACTCCCGGTAGGTAATTCTTGGGCACCCTACAACCCTAGGGTAAGTTTCAATTACAAGAGCAAAGGCTCATAACACAGTCATCAGTATCAAGAGCCCATCAAGGGACCATCCTCCTTCACCAGTCGTTGCCCCTGTGCTTGGGGGATTGTTGCTGTTCCATTAGGGAATGGGGCAGAGCTCCCCAGATGGGAATTTGATATTCTTTTGGTTATTGTGTGAATCTCCACCCACTATGGCAATGCCCCATGAACATTTGAACAGATTTATCTGCCTTTTATATATGCCCAAGTGAACTTCCTCCCATGTATCCCCCATCACTGATACCCCACACCAATGATCCTCCCCTGCCACAGTTGTAACCCTTCTGTGATCCAAAACTTCTTCTAAAATGAAGCAAATAAAATAGCCAAATACAATTAATAAGAAAATGAAATAATAATGATAGGCTTACACATAAGAAATAAAATACAGAAGATTTTACAAACACTAGAAATAAATCTTAAAAATTGGGTATTAAAAAATAATGAAAAATATTTTTAAAACTTTTTTTTTTGACATTTTGCCTTTCATCACTGTAAGATCTATTGTCCTGTATGTACAGTGGCATTTTTAAGTTGCCTAAACCAAAAAGCAGAAATTTAAGATATTTTTCCAGTTTGTAAGAATTTCCACATACATATACACATAAATAAATGTGCATCTGTGTATGTATGTGTTCCCTGCCTGTTTCTTATGCATGTTACTTTGTTGTTTTTTTGATTGGCAACAGTTGGGTTTAAAAGAACCCAAGCACAGTATGAAAGATAAGAATCATGATTTGTTGTTTAAATAAATCTTTAGTTAAATCTTTTACTTTGTTGTCTGACTTGATATGATATTTGAAATGACATTGCACAGATTAACCTCCTCAGTGCTTTAAGCAGAGGTTATTAGTGGAGGTAATTGTACTTTGAGGTCTGATTAGAAAATGCCACAGTGAAAACTGAAGGGCAGTACTTGGTACAATTCTATTAAGAAATAGATAGTATAATAGTATATACATAAAAGTCAACAACTCTCTGTGTGTGTATTTAATTATGTGTTTATCTATATATACATATCATTGGGAGAAATAATTTTCTAGGTTATAAAAGGAGTCTTTAGCAGCTACTACCTTAAGCTTAATAAGCAACTAAATTACTCTAGACCGCTTTAATTTAGTATGAAGATTGTATTAAATAAACCATATTACATTCTCAATTAGGGGGCTGCCACATTAAAGGAGAAAGGAAAATCTGTTTTCCATCAGTTATGTTAGAACACAAAACAGATCTATGTAGTTCTATGTTATCCTATAGTGTGTTAATCAGATACAAGGTGTGACGGAAGCCAGTGACAAAGAGTTTTCCTGATAGTGAGCAGACTCTGATAATAGTCTGGCTAATGCTTCATAATGTTTCGTTGGTTAAGTAGTAAACAAAATGATGTAGGACTTCAAAAAGGATGGCACATTCCATGTAAAATCAAACCATACGTCTTTCATGACATTTTAGAATTTATGAAAATTGAGTGCTTAAGACCATAACATTAGGAGCTGGGAAGAGAAGAAAATTTAAAAATAAAGTATATTTTCCTTTAAATACAGGATAAACTCAAGTCTCAATGCAAGAATATGAGGGTGCATTCATTGTGAAAAGTAATATTTCCAAAAGAAAGGAAAAGCAACTGAGTCCCTACAATATTTCCACAATGGCTTAATAGATTTTAATGATACATTTTGAATGTGATTGAGCTCTGGCATCCCTGAATTCCAATAGTTATTTCCTGAATTTGGTAGGGAGTTGGTTAATATAAGAGGAAGTAGAGGATGGGGACAGTGGTAGGAATTGATTTTAATTAATAATATATTGAATGTATTTTAAAAATTGAGACTATTCAGAGTTGTTATATAACTTTTAAAAAAAAATCCCTTATAGTTCCAATAATTTTCAGTTATTTGTGATAATTATTTCAATAGCCTTATAAAGTAATGATTATTAATCATAGATTATTATCTATAGAATTTTAGAGCTTAAGTAAATCTTAGATTTTTCATTTTACAAATAAAGAATCAGAGACCAAGAGAGATTAAAATACCTTTAGAAGATGACATACTTCAATTAGTAGCAGAGCTCGAGCCAGAACCCAAGTCTCCTAACTCCTATTGTATTATACCATAGCATATTATTAATAAGTATAAATCCAGACTTTGACACATAGAAACTATGACTTTGCCACAGCTATTAAACTATATTCATTGAGGAATCCCAGAATATGTACATAAAATAGCTGAGGCTAGTGATTCCAGAATGCTGTTCCATTGGAATATGGTAAAGCTTTTACCAGTTTCCCCAAAACGGAAGGGAAATAAAAAGGAAAATAGGTGTGTGTGTGTGTGTTTGTGTTTGTGTATGTTTACATGCTCACAAGGTGGGGGGAGGAAGAGAGGAGGGAGGGAGAGAAGGAAAATGTAAGGTTGTCAACATGTTCTAACTTGAGAAAGTATATCTTTATTTATTCTTAGGACCACTGTCCTAGCTTGTTATTTCAACATACTTGCTAAATAGAATCTCAATAGAGATTCAAAATCATAAAATATTTGATTTTCAAGAAATCTGGTAAACACTTTCAGAAACATAAAGATTAAGAGCCAGCATCATTTAGCAAGACAATACTATCTCATTTAATTCAAACTAATGTTTGCTACCAAAAAGAAAAATGAAAATATTTAAATGGATATTATGTTCCTGATAAAGTTTCATTCCAAGCTTCTCTATTTGGTGACCATTAGAGTACCTGAGACTGCATTATTAAAAACCAGAGCAAACATTCATGACACAAGTATAATATCTTAATAATATTTCATCCTTAGCCTCTAAATTCAAAACTTACACATATTAAAATATTTTCCAAAGTTAGACACTAAAATTTTAATTAAGAAAACCATTAAAAACTAGAAGGTTATATATCAGTATTTATTGTGGTTCCATCTAGGTAAAGGTATCATGGATATTTTTTTCTGTAATTTTCAAATTTTAGAATTGAACATAACACTTTCATAATGATAAATCTCCAAATACTCTTCAAAAAGTCATGGTACAACTCTTTGAGACTTTAAAAAGAAGACTCTTAAAGGTCTTGCTACTGGTTGGTCAAGGTTTTTTGCCATCTTCTCACTTTAATCTGTAACAAAAAGCCACACATACTTCTTAAATCTCAAGGCCACCTCTTGTGAAAACACCGCTTGTCACTGAAGTGGATTCATTGTAGTAGAATTCTATAATCTTTGTTAGATCTTTTGCAAAACATAACTTTCTTCATCCTTAATGGTTACAGTTTGGTGTAGAATAATTTATACTGTCTCATTTTTCCTGAAGAAGCAGTTTGTTCATTTTTTTAAAGAACTGAAGAAACAACCATAGTGTGTTCATTGTGATCCTGTAAACAGTAGTACACATGTTAATCATTATGTTAGTCATAGAAATTAAGACTGGTGTTTATAGTCCAAAAATACTTAAAAGTCAGAATAAAATTGTTTTTAAAAGAAAAATGACAGGACAACCTGTATCATTGCTACCATACTTTTTTGACATCTGATGTTAAGAGATACACTGGTTCTATGGGTTAAATTCAGTCATGAACTGATAAAAGAGGGAAGGTGAAAAAAAATTTTAAGGGATTCAGATTAGGGTAAGGGTGGTCTTATTACATTTAGTGATAGGTTTTATGCTAATTCACTGCCTTAGAAAATCAGTTTTCCCAAAACACTGACAAGTCGAAGTTGAACTGTCAGAAGTTAGCTGTGGATACTCATGGATATTTTTGTGTGTTAGAGTTCTGTCAAATGGAGTGAATAGTCTTTTAAAGCAACTCAGGCTTGTTATGATTAGATTAATAAGTGTTACTGCAAGCTCATAGAATAAGAAGGCTGAAGTTTGAAGAGCTGTTGTTTGTGAAGATAATAGTTACTTTGTACACATTTCTGCATTTATTAGATTTTTTTGTTATTGTTAAATTAGGATAATTTAAGAGAGCATAATCTTCTAGTGGATGTAAAATGATAACTCCTGGAGTAAGCAGGAATTTTTTCTTGGTACAGAGCTTTCCTTACTAGGCTAAATACATTTTATGCATATGTGGTTCAAGGATTAATTTTTTTAATTTTACTACCTCTGTAACATTTCACAGGGATTAGTAAGAGTCAAGTTTTACTCTTAGTGGAATAGCAAACCAAACTGTGTATTTTACATGTTTTGAGCACTTGACTGAGTTTTAATTCCTGTTCTTCCACTAGAAATCCATATGCTTGAAATTTAAAATAAAACAGTCCCATCATTTGTTTTTCTATCATCTTCCTTGACTAACTACCTCTTCATTTAGAGAATTAATGATATTGCCAAATTCTCTATCAAATGAAAAGTTATTTTTATGCCTCTCGCCAAGTGAAACAAGTTACTATTCTTTTTTTTTTCCTCAACCTTTGTTTCAAATTAAAAAAATAAAATAACAGACAAAAGGCAGCTCAACAGATTATGGAAACATTACTCCAAAAAAGTTCTGTCCAGGCATATTTATCTCATCTAATCCCCGAAACAAGCTCATTTTTCCTTCAGTGTTCAGAAAGATACACAGGTGAACACAGATTAATTAGACGACATAATCCTTGTGAATGAAGAAAATGAAGAAGAGAAAAAAATGCTAATCATATTCATATCTCACAAAACCAAACCCCATATACTTTTTTTACCTTTAGCATTAATACAGTACTTTCTTTGCTTTTGCTACAAAAATATTACAATATTGTTGTTAACTATAGTCTATAAGTTGCCATCAGTTATATTTTCCCAAGTATACCATATTCTTAACACCTTGTAGTAGAACATTCCTGTGTTTATATTATTAACTACAATCTTCATCTACTGCCAAGATTACTGCTATACATTTCTTATATTATCCTCCAGCTGTCCTCCAACTAACATTATCCTCCCAAGACTACTCATTTCAGCCACAATCACATCCATAAATTAACAATGTTTGTTATACTCATTGTAATGTACTATCATCAGCTCCATCCATTACCACATATTTAAAATTGACCTTATTAAACATTCTACATACATCCAGCATCAGTTCCCCTTCTCAACCCACATTCTGTCTCCCACCAACCTACACTCCATCATCCAACTCCATAAGTCTACTCATCGTATTTAGTTCATATCAGTGAGACCATACAATATTGGTCCTTTTGTGTCTGGCTTACTTCACTCAACGTCTTCAAGGTTCCTCCATGCTGTCAATATGTTTCCCCAATTGATTTAACTGATTTCTTCTTATAGCTGAATAGTATGCTGTCATATGTATATACCACAATTTTTTTATCCATTCATCGGTTGACAAGACACTTAGGTTATTTAAGCTACTATTGGGAAGCGGGTGTGGCTCAGTGGATAGAGCCCCCGTTTACCATATGGGAGGCCCGGGTTCGCGTCCCGAGGCCTCCTTGTGAGGGCACGCCGGCCTGAGCGGTGCAGTGGGCTGATGCAGCAACCTCACGGCAGGAAGCGGGTGTGGCGCAATGGATAAAGCACCCGTTTACCATATGAGAGGCCCCGGGTTCGCTTCC
>JAQZBX010056944.1:0-18072 GCA_029593785.1 Cabassous unicinctus
GACAAACTAAGACAGTAGGCAAAGGTCTTATGTAAATATCATGCTAAATGAATCCCCATTGTGGAAGATAGAAAGGTGAAATTAAATCTGATCAGGATTCAGAAGAGCATGGAGTGAAATGATGTCTTCCTAGAGAATGGGACAGTCTAAATTATTTCATTTTCTATTTACTTTCTAATTAAAATGGAAATTCTTTCTTCATGACATGCAAGTGATATAATAAATGCCAGAAAATACCTTTTAAAACCTAATGTGTGCTGTGGAATCTTCTCTATTAATAACACTGAATTTTATTACCTTGAATATTTAAAATTAAATTTCAGTACAAAGTCTTATTTATTTCATTTTTCTTGTTTTTGCCACTGCCATAATATCAGCACACAATTCAGTGACCCAAAGTAATCCTTTATTATTTTACATTCCTTTAATATTTTAAGATATAAATGTGGCCCTGTTTATGTACTGAGATCATCTATCACAAAACTTTTATGCCAGTGTATATGTTCCTTTGTTTGATGACTTAGCTTGTTGTTACAAAAAACTTATTAAATGTGATTCCTTGTCTACATAAACCAATTTCATTTTCTCAGTTTAATAGTGAGAGCAACAATGCCATCAACATCATTGCATATTGTAGAACTTTCCTGAGGATATCTGTGAGCAAATACAGAGGAATACTTTGGGAAATGAATAAATAATGGGAGTCGAATAAAAAAAAAAAAAAAGAAATGTATCTCAAAGTGTAATTATTTAAAGAAATTAAAATTCACTATAATCTTACTTCTTATTTCAGGCCTAGTTTTATAGAAAATCTGTTATTGAACTACCATTTCATATGTTAAAACTAAGCCATTCAATGAGAATCCAGGAAGGGGGGGGGCGGCAATATTTATTACCAAATTTAATTTGGACAGATATCCAAATAGGAAGAGGAGATGTCTATATTATTTCCTCCCAAACCAAAAACCATATGGTTGAGTAAAAATGCATAGAAATATGTAGAAGATATTGCTTTAATCATGACATGCACAATATCTGAGATATATTGATGTTTGCAATTATATTATATATGATAAAATGAGTTTTAACCAGCCAATATGCATCTCAGTGCTTGTGGTATCATCTGGCTAGTTCTCGCGTTCATTTTATTAATCAATCCACTGAACAACGCTCACCCTTGAGAAGTGAGGAGAGGGAAGCGAGTGAGGAAGGGCATCCACTGCCATTCTCAGTGTCTTTGCTTGTGTTGCTGCCAAACGGTGTGGGCAAGAAACGCAGTGGGAACTAGAAGAGATTTGGGAAATGCATGGAGAGTGGAAAGAGAGAACAGAGTGAGGGAGCCCTCGGTGCACATGGCTAGGAGGACTTGAAATTTCTTTTTCTTCCTCATGAAGGTACTTCTGCTGACAGTCCACAGTCATCTGTATAAACTGCCTTCTTTCTGGAATACTGCTATCCTTTACTTCCTGCCTGCTGCTAGATCACAGCAGAACTCCACAAAATGCTGCAGATGAATCTTCAGGGATTAAAATGGAAAGGAGGTGCTCACATCTTATGTTAGGCTTTAATAAAAGTTAATTTAATTGGCGCTTGGGAGAAGTTTTCCTTTGGTCCACGCTTTGGTTTGCATGACTCTGAATTTTCAGTTGCTCGGTCTATTTCTTCTTCTTTTTTATCAGTAGCTGGAACTAAATGAAAGACCATATGCAATCAGTGATAATTGAGGACAAATTGAAAGAGTTTGAAGTAATAATGAGAGTAAGAAGGAGAAATCACTTTGCAGGTTTAATATATTTTATGGGTGTGAAATTGTACTGACACAGATCATCTTAAGCAGCATGGAATTTTAGAAATTAAAAACAGAAACAAAATTAACACGACCAGGAAAACACCAGAGAAACATATTAAGCAAGATCCGTGTATACATGTACAGAGTCTAAAGGAATGCAAATATAGCAGGAATGCATACTGTAATCAAAGCTCGCTTTTATTTCCTGATCAGATTATTTAAAAATAACTTAAACAGAAAACCCTGATGAAAATGCACAGTGAGCTGTAATCTGTTATTCAAATTGATTGGCAAAATATGTATGTATTAGCATGGCTAATGAACCACAAAACACATTATTTGTTCTTTTATTCAAAGGTGCAGCTGCTGAAAATCTTAACTATATCGCAGCCATCACTAAAGGAAAGGATGTAAAACTGACATTTCTTTCTATATTATATGGACTACAAATAATTCCACAATTAAAAAAAAAAACTTGTTTGGCACTGTATTGTTGTTTTGCCAGAGTGTCACGCCAACTCAAATGTTACAACCGGGTTGGTATCGAGATGTTCTTGAAATAACCAGAGTTATTCAGAACTTTCTGACGTGCTTCAGTGTAATTTTGCAGATTATTGTTGTCCCTTAGTGTTTTCCTGTACAGAGAAAGCTAATTAATATTTTGCCACTTGTTCTTGAATTTTACCCTTGATTGAATTTCTGGGATCTGCTTTAATTATTAATTAGCCCTCCAAGACCTAAACGTCCTCTACATTCACCACTTTCTACCTCATTTCCTCTGCTACAAACGGAAGATTTGCATTCCCCGTGAAACTTCCTTCTTTGCCTTTGGGCTTTGGTTCACATTTTATTAACAGAGATTAATCTAAGGTGATTATATAGTAGGCCTAGCATAGTGATAACATACACACCATCCTGCTTTGCCCGGGACTGAAGGGTTCCCCAAGATACAAGATTTGCAGTGCTAAAATCAAGAAAAAGTGGAGAAGTGAAAAAAAAACCCGAAAAATCAGGGCAAGTTCGTCACTCTAAACATACGGTTTTCAATAAACGTAAAATTCCCCTACATCTTTTTCGATATTTCCTAATTCATATAATCCAATGACATCCCTCTATGCCCGAGCATTTGGAAGCTTTGCGTTCGTGACATCCTCTTTGCGGATTTGTTCTGGGCCACTCGTGAAACCCATCGCATTGGCCGGGAGCATGTGTGCACAGCCATCGCGGTCATCCTGCCTGGGCAGCGTTTCACATGGACTTGTCCACGCTGCCAGTGTGGAGACAAAAACAGCTCCATTTTTATAAACGTCTTAATGTATAAGAGCCTCTAAAATGATATTAACCCCGTAACGCTGTTGTGAGAATCAGTTGAGATAAAATGTTTAACAAAGTCACACAGCATCTTCTACCCGACCATCGTGGGTAGATGACTTATTCAATTTAAGTCGTTTTCCTGCCTTGGTTTTCCATCCTGTGACCCAAGAATGTTGCCTCGTGTTGTGCTGCCTTGGCTCACAGAAGGGTTGCAGAGTTCCATGGCAGCCTCCATTTCTGCATGAAATGGAAAGCCATGCTAGAGGGAGAGGCTAGAAAGAGCAGGGAGAAGTCACGCCGGAGATGGGGACGAGATCTGCTACATAATTTGTGTGACCTGGTGCAAGACAAAAATGTGGGGCCCCTTGTTCAAAAAGCAGGAAAAATTGCTTTTCTTTTTCTTCCATGGTCTCTCACTTGACAGTCATGGTGGGTTTTTGGGGGGATGTTGTCATTTTCTTAGGAGGTACTGGGGATTGAACCCAGGACCTCGTACATGGGAAGCAGGCGCTCAACCACTGGGCTACACCCGCTCCCCGTTGTCATTTTTACTGGCTGTTTAATGTCGCTCTTCAGCACTGGAATATTCATGGGAAGTGCAGGCTGGTGCACAGAATGGTGGCTGTGCCCTATTCCCTAACCAGGCACACCAGGCATGCCACCCACTAAGACCCTGTCCCGCCTGCGCCCAGACCCCAGTGCAGGGCAGAAGGTGGCGGCAGCCGCTGAGCGGAGACCGGGGCTGCCTGCCTAGCCCCTGCCCAGGGGAGGCAAAGAGGCCGCAAGGCCTGTGAGTGAGAAGAGGCTCCAAACCCCTAGTGCATGCTCCGTCCTCCCATCGGACATCACTTGCAAAATACAAATTCCTGGATAAAAGTACTAAGAATGCCGAGCAGGCAACTGAATACGTAGCGTTGGATCCCAGGCTGCTGAGCGCAGGGGCCCTGCACAGCCACAGCCCTGGGTGGAGGCGAGTCCCCTGGCCAGGGCTGTGGTGTGGACTGTGGCTCCGTAACAGACACGAGCGATCCTCTAAGGGGAAGGAACTCGCTGGACGTGGACACCAGGCCTGGCTAGGGAGACTGTTAACTAGGCTTTCTGAATCCCAAAACCGTTAACATGTTTATTGCTTAAATTTTCCTTTAAAGGGCCACGTGGTCCTGGAAAATAGACATCATGGGAATGGCCATCTGGACGCAAAGGTGATTTCCCCTGTTTTGGGCACATGTCAATCCCAGAGTTTTGCCCCACGCTAGGCGGGAGAAAGTAGCATCACAAAAAGACTGACATTTTATTGCCCCACAGTCAGACAGGATGGAGAGCTCAGTGCCAGATTTAATGTGACTTAATGAAAACAATGCAGTAATAGTTTTCATACACACCAGGGTTTGGAAGTAATGAGTTCAGGAAGTGGCCGCCTTGCCACACATTTTAACATCTCTGGGGAGTGGATGTAGCTCAGTGGTTGAGCGCCTGCTTCCCATGTACAAGGTCCTGGGTCACTCCCCAGTGCCTCCTAAAAAAACATTCAGACAAACAACAAAGCAATTTTTAGCATCTCATTGTTTATATCATCACTAATATTACTCATAGCTACCATTTACTGGGTTAGTACTATGCTTCAGACACTGTTCTAATACTTTTATATTCTTTAACTCATGTAGTCTTTATAGCAACCATGCTAAGGATATAATACCATTGTCCCTGCTTTGCACATAGGGAAATGGATGTAGAAGGAGGTTAATGAATTGCCGAAGCCCATACAGCTATTAATTGTAAAGTCAGGATTTGATCACAAGCAGAGCCCGTCATTGGAATTATTAATCTGCTTATATTTAACAGGAATCAAAGACCCTTAATAAATGCATTTCAGTGTGTTTGATATTGGCTGCAGTCAGAATGGATGGCAGGAAGAGAATATGGTTGGGGATTGAATCGTGCACCCCACAATGACGTTTCAAACCTTAACCTGTGTGGCCCTGGGTGTGAACCCATTTGTAGATAGAGCCTTTTGAAAATGTTGTTACTAGTTAAACTGTGGCCAGATTGACTCAGGGTGGGTCTTAATCCATAACCTGGAGACCTTATAAAGAGGAAATTCAGATGCAGGCAGTCAGGAAAGCCACAGGGAAAGCCAGAGGAGCAGACATAGGAGCTCCTCGAGGAGCGTGATAGGAGGCAGAGATGCCAGCCAAGGGCCCGAGGTCTGCAGCTGGCCGTTATCAGCACGCTAGGGACTTGGGCAAGAAAACATAGCTTTGCCGAGGCCTCAATTTTGGACCTCTAGCCTCCCAAACCGCGAGCCAATAAGTCCCTGCTGTTTAAGACACCCAGCGTGGTATTTTCCATACCAGCTCTGCAAACTAAGACAAATATGAATGCCGATTTTGAAAATTAAGCTTATAAGAGCTGTTCCGAGTTTGAGTTCTGTCTTTACAAACCAAAACTGCCTGTTTAAAATGGGAAATAAACCTATAATGGTTTACAAAATAATACACAATTTGATACGAATATATGTGTATGCATGAATATTCCTTATTTAGGGAGTATTTCTATTTAGCCCTGTGAGACTGGAAGAGAAGCAAGCCTCAAAACTTTTAAGCTGGATAACTTTAATCTTGGTGGAGATTATTTGTAAACTAGTATGCTAAGTAAAATAGAAATACGTAATAGCAAATAAAACAAAATAATTTGATTTCTCCTTTATTCCTTGCAAGCATTAACTCATAGAATTTAAGAAAGAAGCTGTTATGCTTTCCTGGCTGCTAAAACAAATACCATACAATGGGTTGGCTTAAACGACAGGGATTTATTGGCACATGGTTTTGAGCTAGAGGTCCAAAATTGAGGTGTCAGCAAGGCATGCTTTTTCCCAGAAGACTGTGGCATTCTGGGGCTGGCTGTCAGCTGTCCTTGACATTGGCTTTTCTGTCACATGGAAATGCACATCACGATGCCTTCTCTTTTTCCCTGGGCTCTCCTGACTCCCGGCTTCTGGCTGCTCCCCCTGTTTCTTTCTCTGTCTGACTTTCATTCAGTATATAAAGGACTCTAGTAATCTGAACTAAAGTCCAACCTGATTCAGTTGGGTCACACCTCAACTGAAGTAACACCTCAAAGGGATCTTATTTATAATAGGTTCATGCTTTCCAGAATAAGGACCAAGACAAAGATCATGTCTAAACCGGGGTACAAAATTTGTGATGGTGTGAAGCTGAATAGACCACAGAAAAATACGCTCTTAAAGCCAATCCATTCCTGTGGGTGTGAACCTGTTGTAAGTAGGACCTTTTGGTTAGGTTATTTCAGTTAAGGTGTGGTACAGGATTCCTCTTCCTGGAATCCTTTATAAGAGAGTGAAATTCAGACACAGAGAGAGAAAGTCACAGAAGCAAGAAGCTGAAAGCAACGAAGTCTGGAAGAGAAGGGAGAACCCAGCAGATGCTCCCATGTGCCTTGCCATGTGACAGGTGAGTCCAGGATTGCCGGCAGCCAGTCTTCAGCAGGAAAGCATCACCTGATGATGCCTTGATTTGGACATTTTTCTCAGCCACAAAACTATAAGCTTGTAAGTTAATAAATTCTCATTCTTTAAGCAGAACCATTTCATGGTATTTTGCTTTATTTATTTATTTATTATTTTTAAAGAAGCTTTAGATTACATAAATATTATATCGAAAATATAAAGGATTCTCATATACCTCACCCCCCCTTCCCCTGCACACACTTTGCCCCATTAACAACATCTTTCATTAGTGTGGTACATTTGTTACAATTGATGAACAAATATTGAAGCATTGCTACTAACCATGGTCTATAGTTTACATTATGGTTTACACTTTGCACTGCACTATTTTATAGGTTTTGACAAAATATATAATGGCTTGTATCCATCATTGCAAGGTCATGCAGAACAATTCCAATGTCCCCAAAATACCCCATGTTACTGCTGGTGGGAATGTAGAGTGATCCAGCCATTGTGGAGGACAGTTTGGCGGTTCCTCGGGAAGCAAACTATAGATCTGCCATATGATCCAGAAATTCCACTGCTGGATATATACCCAGAAGAACTGAAAGCAGGGACATGAACAGATACATGCACACCAATGTTCATAGATGCATTATTCACTATTGCCAAAAGTTGGAATCAACCCAAATGCCCACCAACAGATGAATGGATAAGCAAATTGTGGTATATACATACAATGGAATATTACTGGTATTTTGCTTTAAACAGCCTAGGAAACTAAAACAAAATTCAATTCACATCATAAGTGAGAAGGGATTTAAGGATCTTCTCTCTAATCTATGCAATATTTAAAAGCTGATTAAAATCTAAAACCCATTGAAGTGGACATTCACTGTCTGGCTATTCACCACGTCTGCTAACAGCATATCAGGTGTATTTTTTGAACCAGTTTTTGTTACTCTCAGTCCATCTAGTTTAAGAGGATCTCCATCATTGACTCTAGAAATAGAACACGTGATTTGGGCTGCCTAACCAAAACCAAATGATCTTAGCCACATAGTTAGTTTGGGAATGGGTATGTGACACAAATTGGTCCCATCAGAGAAGATCTCAAAAGCTGTAATATTATGAGTAAGCTCTCCCTTGCCTTCAAGGCCCAAAACTTGGAGGATATGTGTTTTCATTTTCTATTATCATATAATAAATTGCCACAAACTTAGTGGCTTAAAACACCATTTTTTTTTTTTTAGGTACCAGGGCTGGGAATTGAACCCAGGACCTTGTATGTGGGAAGCCGGTGCTCAACCAGTGAGCCATATCGGCTCCCCTGAGTTGGTTTCTTCTTTTGTTTTGCTTGTTGTTTGTTGTTTGTTTTGTTTTTAGGAGGCACCAGGGACCAAACCTAGGATCTCCCATGTGGGAGGCAGGTGTCCAACTGCTGGAGCCACATCCACTCTCCCACCACCTTTTTATTATCTCAGTTTGTGGGTCAGGAGTCAAGTCACTGGTTAGCTGAAACCTACCTGCTCAAGTCTCAGTCAGCTGCAGTGAAGATTTTGGCCAGGCTGCGGTCCCCTCTAAGGCTTGCGGTCCTCTTCCAAGGGCTGTAGGTGTTGAACTGACGGGGACGACCAGCAGAGCAGTGTCTCCCTGGTGCTTCTCCTTCCTTTAAAGGGTCCACTTGGCTAGGTCAGGCACACGCAGGGTAATCTCCCTTTTGAAGAACACAAAGTCAACTGACTGGTTACCTAATTAGGGGAGTAGTAGCCCATCATATTCACTGGCCCCATCCATACTCCATGGAAGGGGATCATCGAGGGTGTGTACAAGAGGGGCATCTTAGAACTCTGCCTGCCACAGCATGGACATGGGTTTCAGAAGACAAAACCAAGAAAGAATATGATTTCTTGATGATAATATCATTGAAATCACTGGTTCAAACCTTGCCTGGAACCTGTAGTTTATACCATGTAATAAATTTCCTTTTGACTAAGATTTATTTGAGTTTTCTATCAATTGCAAGCAAAGGATGTACTAACTGACATATTTAGGGAGGTAAAATACTCAATTAAGCCTAAGAAGTGAGCTTGTGACAAAGCTAGAACTATAATCTTTTCCCACCATTTCTTGCTGGCTTTGGATAACTTGTGTTCCTATATCTATTATACAAGATTTTTACATTTACAAGATTTTGGATAACTTGTGTTCCTATATCTATTATACAAGATTTTTACATTTCCTTTCAATTCTGTAGCACACTTTATAATCTTAACATTCAGGTCCCCTTAAATATCATATATTCATAAAATCTGATATGAAATTGACTTTATACTCAAATCCACAACTTTCCCAGGTGCTCCCAACCCTTTAGTAATTGTAAATTAGCCTTTAAGACCCTTCTGAGAATGTCACCAGAAAGGCTGGGGAAGGGGGAGAGTCATATAACACACTGTACTTGAGAGTCTCAATATGTATTCAAAGACCAACTGCTAAATGGAAAAAAAAAAAAAAAAAAAAAGCTCAGACTAATTATCATTGCACTCAAACATCAAATTACTATAAAGATATTAGTATTTACAGTCATCATTTGAAATGAAGAACCATTTATAACAGGTATAACTACCTATTAATATGTGATTGATTTATATTTAAAAGCTCATAATCTCTGTGATTTTCATTGGAGTGGAGCCAAGCTGAAACATGTCTTAAAATATGCAAGGCATTTTCTGTGCCAGTTACTGCTTATACATATTTTTAAAATACCCTAAAACTTAGTGTTTCAAAGCATAGAGAATTCAGAGGGGCTTCTCTAAGTAGTTCTCCTCTGGAGCCCATCCTGCAGTTGCAGTCAGATGGCCACACACACGCCAAGACGTTCAGGCTGGACTAACGATGAGAGGCACGCGGGGGGAAAAGCCCCTAAGAGGCGTCATCCGCTGCGACGCCCCCTCTGTGACCAGTTCACAGTCATTTGGTGTGAGTAAAGATTGGAAGTTAGAAATTTACCCCACGCCTGTGTAGCACTTTAACGTTTCATTTCCTGAAGTCAAATATGTTTCCTGCTGTCAGTGGAAAAATGGCTTGGCCTCATTTCCATCTGAAATCCCTTTA
Source organism: Cabassous unicinctus (assembly GCA_029593785.1). Classification (NCBI taxonomy): domain Eukaryota; kingdom Metazoa; phylum Chordata; class Mammalia; order Cingulata; family Chlamyphoridae; genus Cabassous; species Cabassous unicinctus. Next base: position 9,684 of record JAQZBX010056944.1, read on the forward strand.
TTTCGGGGGGAGAAGGAGTGGGAAGTTGATTAGAGTGGTGTTCTTGAAGGGGCTCTCATACTCTCATCTCAGCGCCAGTATTTAGAGATCCCTTACGGATCCCTGACACAAATGTAGAGATAATCGTGGATCTGACGTCTTCTGCCAGCAAATGGCTTCCCCAAAGCCAGCCACGGACATAGAAGATGAGGATGCACAACACGCTGTAATTACCTGCAGAGTTCCCTGTGGCTAGAGGACTATCCAGTTAATTCAGACAGAGGCCAGCAGGCTTTTTCTATTTTATTTTTTTGACTTATGAATTTCATTCTAAATAACTACAAATCCTTAGGTTTATAGTCTCTGTCTTAGGAGATCTGTTTTTGCAAGAGTGAGTTTGCTTTGATAATTCTTGGTCAAATACTCTCCAGGGTTTCACGGATTTCAAATAATGCAAATGAAGAAAAGTTTTGTACAATTGCACAATTAATCCAGTGCATCACCACCATACATTGACTTAGTCAATGTATATATTCCCACATAAAGCAATAAGTACATCTCCCTTTCATAAAAACCATTTGGGCAGTTAGAGTATCCTTACACTGATCAAGCATTTATTATATCCTACCTTCATTATCTGGGGTCCTGATTAAGGCTAAATTATATTTTAAGGTAAATAAAGTCTTTAAGCCTCATGGTTCACATCCATAATCTGGGGATAATTATATTTCCTACATCAGAGTTTGGAGTAAGGATAATAATGAGATAACCTGTTACATGCTTGAATCAATGCCTGGCATAGGTAAAGCTCAAAGAATGATAGCTACTATATTTGGTATTTGTTGCTACCTGATGAACAGCTCCAAAATTTAGTGGCTTAAAATAGGAACAATTATTTAGCTCACAGGTCTCTGTGAGTTGGGCAGTTTGGACTGGGCTCAGCTGCATGGTTTCTCTGCTTCTCACCTGAGCTCATGCATGCACCTGCAGGAGGCTTGGGACGTTGGCTGGCTCGAATCATCCAGAAGACTCTTCTGGGCTTGTTCAGAGTTCCAAGAATGCAAGAGTGAGAGCTGCAAGACCTCTTGAAGCCTAGCCTCAGAACCATCACAATATCACTGCTGTTGAATCCAATTGGTCAAAAAGCCAGCCCAAATTCAAACAGTGGAGAAACAGCCGTCACCTCTTAAGGTAGAGAAGCAAAACACTGTGGCCTCTTTTTATCAAATTACCTTATCTAGAGTTATTGTTTTTCTCTGAACTGTATACAACATTTTTCATAGACTGGGTGTTCAATAAATGTGTGCTGACTTGATACATTTGTTCTAAATCTTATGTATGTTTATGCATAAGACTTAAAGCAAAAATGATAGAAATTCTTCTCCCATTAAATGTAAGAAACAGGTAGCATTGAGGAACACGAAAGCCTGGAAGTGGCTCTTGAAATAGATACTGTAATTCTATTTTTTAATAAACCAACAAAGAGAGGTCCGTTGAGGCTGAATATCTTTTTCACGGTAATATAAAGACTTACTTGAACCTGGACTAGAACCCCATGTCTTTTGATTTCTTATGAAGTGCTCATTATCCTCTAATGAAGTCATTATAAACTTGGATGTTTGGAAAGTTCAAATTATACATAAACAACAAATTACTGAAATGAACTAACCCTAAGTTAGAAACTTTCTGTATTGTATAAAAATATATTAACTTAAAGATAACTATTCATTCTATGACTCTCCGTTTTACCCCCCAAAAAGCATCACTGTCATCTAATTTACATGGAAACGAAACAAGTATTATTATTTTTCAAAAGGATATTATGGATCTTTTGAGAAAATTTGTAATAAAAATGTAGAGTGTGATTTAATAGGGGAATAACTGTGTCTTCAGAAAAACTGAAAATAAAATAAAAATTACTATACAAGCAACATCAAAGTACCTCAAGATGATGGATAAAGATGACATTTACAAGGTTTGGTAATGCAGAATAGTAAAGTTTATAGGAAATTAATCTAATATTGGAGGCATATAATTTTTCACAGCAGCTGAATCATAATTCAGTTTTCTCCCCCTGACAAGGTCAAAATTTACCACTAGGCACACTCAGATGCTCTAGCTGGAACACATCTTAAATCAGTTTCTGTATAATTTCATATATAAAATGAAATTCTGTGGAAAGTATCCGTCCTTAATGTATTAAAAGAGAAAACAAGAAAAACCTTGGAAACTTTATGTTCAACTAAAAGAGAAAAAAATTAAACTGCAGTTTGATACATAATTAATCAGAATTATCAGCAGCTGGGTTTCATCCATATCGCTGGGAATTATAATGCAAAACAAAGCCAGCTGTTTCTTTCAGCATCGCATCTCCATTACTGTCTTAAGAGCTATTCTGATTAAGCCTAACGTGGTGTGATCACTGTCATCACTTACAGCTGCTCTTACAGAGTTTAGATCTCAAAATCAGCTTATGCTGTATATTCAGGAACCTAAGTAAACTAAATTCACATCTGTGTTAATTAAATGTTTCCAAAACTAATTGGCATGCATTCACCTGTATGTAGGTACTTCTCTCCCCCCCCCACCCCAGTTGATATATGCTCTTTAATGAAGCTGACATATTTTGAAGAGAACTTAAGTTCAATCATTATGTATTTATGCACTAATGTGGAACTTCTTATAAAGTTCATGGCACTTAGAAAATGTGAATACAAGTCCAAGAACAGTTTTTGTACTGAGTATGTGAACTAGTGATCACATTCTTTATTTGAAAATGGCATTCAGTGATGCTGACAGATTCAGAATTTGTGCACTGAGTTTACTGCAACATCCCACTTCTCAAAGCAATCCCATGATTAATTAATTCACTAATTAAAATGGGTAGATACTGAATTCCTGCCTACCAGGGAAAGTCTTTCTACTAAATATTCACTCCTTCTCTCTAAACTGTGTGCTCACTCAGTCTGTGAATGAGGTCAATTCTATAAACCCTGCTTTTAAACCCCAGTTGAAAGAAACATCTCCTTCTTTTGACTAGTAATGCTGAAGTATAATCATGCATAAAATGTACTAGACCCTGTTTCAAAAATTCGGTTTAAATCTGGGGTGTGGTAGGCAATAGCATTTAAACAAGTACTCCAGATGACACAAGAACCATCTTTGGAAAATATTGTTTTAAACACCTTTTGAAATGAGTTCTTTGGAAATAGCTATCATACTCTTCTTGGCCGCTCATTCATACACTTTTTTTTTCACTAAGAAATTGAAAGAACCATTTGGGGAATCCTAAAAAATCCCATTATTGAGCTGCCCAGAATAAAGCCATTCTCATTCTGACTTTTCGGTGTCCTTTGGGTTCCTTAGCCTGACAGCCATCTTCCCTCCCAATCAAGGTGACAGACTAGCCAGTTGACACCCCACACCACAATACCAGCCTAAATTCCCACACAGATGGGGTTTCTAACTGCTTCCACAATTAGTGAGGAAATGCACACAGGCTAATACCTTCAACTTATAAAGATGGAGCCAGAAAGATGTGATGAACAACACATATCTATCTATAAAGTGAGGAATCAACAGATGATATAAATGATTATCAGAAAATCAATAGAGTATATTACTGGTATTTCAAAGGAAATCATTAGAAGAATTAATATATAATAACACAATATTTATCAAAAAGGGAAGAAAGGAAGATAAATCCCCATCTCTCATATGCGCAAGTTGATAGATGTCTTTAAGGCTAAGTCAAGAAACAAATGTAAAATCATTTAATTCAGGTGAACAAAAAACAGAAACCATCATAGATTTTCTCTGTGCATAGTGGGATTGCAGGTGGGCAATCCCAGACCTGTACAATTTTATTCTTTTCCATGTTCATGTACATTATGTATGTAATGTATAGATGGATGGCTATGCACACATTCATTGTTTATTTTGACTTTTACAATTTCTGTCACATAAATGAGGTGATACAATTCAAAGAAAACTGGAAAAACAACCTGAAATTTTAAACCAAATGTTTGTTTTTCCACAAGGCCTGAGAAATAGGATCCATCATTTACTAGCACACATAAAAGATTTAAAATCATCCCAGAGGTGATTTAGTAGTGAAAGATATGTTGCTATATGGTTCTACAAAATAAAGTAAGAAAAATAGAAACCATGAAAATAATCTGTATTCTACATTTTGGCTGGTTTGGAGCAAAAAAGAATATTGCAATGGAGTTAAGGCATGAGGAAAAATTTGCAAAATTTTGTGGATGGAGCATTAGATCATGAACTAGCAGAGTAGAGCTTCTGTTTATGGGTGTGTGTGTGCCTAGATAGTTGATAGATGACAGATAGATAGATGATTAGATAGATAGATAGATAGATCTGAGACAAGTTGGCTTTAGTTGATATTTGAGATATATATTTCTTTTAGCCTAATTAAATTTTGAGTTTTATATAATTGGATTTAAAAAAAAAAAACTTAAGAATTACTTAAACATTTTCTTAGAGTATTTTATAAGGAAGTGCTCAAAAAATGAACCCATATTGATGGCAGTATGTCAAAGGGGCATGGAGGTCAACTGAAAGAGCTCCCAATGGCCAAAGCTAAAACAATTTGAGCATCAAATTAAAACACTATTGGATTATAGCCAAAAGTATAAAATAAATATCTGAGTCCATATTGATGCAAATAAATGATTTAACAAATTAATAAATGAGAAGACTATTTTCCCATGGAAAATTCCAAATAACTCATATAGATCTTCCACCCTCAAGAGGTGGAGAATAATTTCCCACTTAAGTGTGGGCATCATGTAGTGACTCCCTTCCGAGGCATACAGTGCAGATGTGGAGGTGAAGAGTAACTCTGCAATAAAGAAATCCAACAATAGTCAGATGATCAAAGTCCATGTCACAGCCATAAATCATGATGATAGCATGTACCTATGGGATAATGAAAATGGCACTTTACCTCTGTGATCTTCCTCCCCAAAGCTCAACACGATAAAAACATCAGAGAAGTGCCAACTGAGAGACATTCTACAATGTATCTGAGTTCACTCCTCAAAACTGCCAAGAAAAGAAAGCCAAAAAGAGATAAGACCATTAAACGTAATTTAATATATTGGGTGGACATTAGGTAAAAACTAAGAAAACTGGAATAAACTATGGACATTCAATAATCTATTGATATTGATTTGTTAAACGTAAAACATGCACCATACTAATATAAGATATTAACAATAAGGAAAATCAGTTGCAATATTTAGGGACACTCACTGTATTATCATCTAAATTTTTCTATATATGTGAAACTTTTAAAAAATGAAGTCTATTTTTAAAAATTAAAAAGTATATTTCCATCCAGAAAAATGGTGTGAGATACAAGGATAAATGGTAAATGCTTATAAATTGATATTGCCCAAGTACAATAAGTATAATAACTATATTTAATTTGTGTGGTTAAGAAAATCACATGATAGAACTAAAATATGTTGGCTAATATTTGATTGCCTGTCTGGAAGGGATTATTAAATTAAGGTGATATGTATGGTAAAATTAGATATAATATGCATGATAATGTTTCAAGAGTAGTGATTAAAGAACAAAGACTTCGACTTCCAATACAATACAAGCAACAAAGTGGAAACACACAAGAGCTTAAATTGATCCAGGAAAAAAAAAAAAGAGAAAGAAGAAAAAGCAAGTATAGAGAATGCAAGAAAAGAGAATACAAAAAGTAAGATAGCCAATACCCAGTTCACAAAGGTGTTGTTGTAAAATACTCCAATATTCCATTCCCCAGCAGAATCTTAAAGAACTAGAAAAAACTGCCAGAGCCATTTTCCTCAAAACTCTGGAAAACAGTTAAGATTTGCAGTAACTGTGAAAGTACCAAATTAAAAAAACTGAACCTAACACTGGTAGGAGAACTTCACAGTGCACTCACTGGCCCCCACACCTCTCCCAAGCATGCACTGGAGCTGGGCTGTACTATCATTTTGAGTCCCTGGTTCCATTCCAGAGGGAGAAGAGTAATCCTAGTGTGCATACTGAAGTGACTGTTAACACTTTTAGAATATCAATATATACAGGTGGAATGAGGGATTACAAGGCAAACAAAGAAACAGGAAGTGGTAGACAATCCAAAGAAAAACATAACATTTCAGAAATAAGAAACAAAGAAAACCAGACTTCGGACTTACCAGAAAAAGGCTTTAAAGATATTATCTTCAACATGCTCAAAAATAAAAAGGAACATGGAGAAACAACTACAGGGTATCAGAAAAATTATGAATGAACAAAATGAGAACCTCAATGAAGAAATTTTAAAAAGGAACCAAACAAAAATACTGGAGTTGGAGAACACAATAACTGAGATAAAAAAATTCCTGAGAGAATATCTAACCGGAAGATTGGAGGTGGTAGAAGAAAGGATCAGCAAACTTGAAGACAAGACAATTGAAACAATTCAAGCTGAGGGGCAGAAATAAAATTGAATTTAAAAAATGAACAGAGTCTGAGAGAATTATCGGACACCATTAAACATACCTATATATACATTATGGGAGTCCCAGAAGAGGAAGAAAGAGAAAGGGGCAGAAGAAATATTCTAAGAAATAATGGCAGAAAACTTCCCTAATTTAAGGAATGAGATGCATATTAACATTCAAGAAACCAAATGAATCCCAAATGGGATAAACTTGAGTAGAATCACACTTAGATACATTGTGCTCAACTACTGAATGCCAAAGACAAAGAGAGAGCTCTGAAAACTGCAAAAGAAAAGCAACATATTATGTATAAGGAAGCCCCAAAAAGATTAAGTGCCAGTTTCTCATCAGAAAACACGGTGGTAAGAATAGAGTGGGATGAAATATGTGAAATGCTGAAGAAAATAATTGCCAACTAACAATTTTATATTCAACAAGACTGTCTTTCAAAAATGAGAGATTAAGGCATTCTCAGATAAATAAATATGGGGGCGTTCATCACACTTGACATGCCATACAAGCAATGCTAAAAGGGATTCTTCAGACAGAGAGGAAAACACAAAGTGGCATTGAAAAATAAAAGTCTCCCGTAAAAGTACCCATATGGGTATTTTAAATGTTAGTATTATTATATTGTGTTTTTGGTATGTAACTACTTCTTCCTTCTACAGGTTCAAAAATATAAATGCATAAGAAGTAATGATAAAACTATGGTTTTGGATATACATTGTACAATGATATAATTTGTAACAAGTACAACAAAACAGCAGAGGGATAATGAGGTATAAGAGAAGTGACTATGTATGCTATTGAAGTTAAGTTAGTATCAAATCAAATTTTAATGTTGTAGATTTAGGATGTTAAATTTAAACCCCAGGGTAACCTTGAAGAAAACATCTGAAAAATATATACAGAAGGAAATGAGAAGGGGATCTGTATAGTATAAGATTTTCAAAGATGAAATAGCAAAATGGAAGAATAAATTCCTGCATTTTCAGTAGCTACTTTAAACATAAATGGATTAAATTCTACAGTCAAAGATATAAGCAGAATGCATTAAAAAAAAAAAGTAATACTCAACTATATGCTGTTTAGCAGAGATGCCGTTTAAATTCAAAGACACAAGTAGGTTGAAAGTGAAAGGATATAAAAAATATTCCATGCAAATAGTAAACAAAACAGAGTTGGGGTAGCTATACTAATATTATATAAAATAGAAATAAGTCAAAACTTTTACAAGGGACAAAGAAGAACACAATACATAAGGAGGTCAATTCAACAAAAAAGACATAACAATTATAAATATATATGCATCTAAAGGCAGAGGCCCAAAATATATAAAGCAAATACTGACAGATTTGAAGGGAAAAACAGACAGTTCTACATTAATAGTAGGAGACTTCATTACAGTACTTTCTATAATGAATATAACATCTAGACAGAAAATCAATAAAGAAATAGGAGATTTAACAGTGCTAAAACCAATAGACCTAACAGACATATATAGAATCTTCACCCAAAAACATCAGAAACACATTCTTCTCTAGTGACATGGGACATTCTCCAGGATAAAGCATATGTTAGGTCCCACAAAAAAAACTCAAAATATTGAAATCATATAATCTATGTTTTCTGAACACAATGGAATGAAACTAGAAATCAATAACAAAGTGAAAATTGGAAAATTCACAAATATATGGAAATTAATCAACACACACTTAAACAACCAATGGGTCAAAGAAGAAATCACAAGGGAAATAGGAAATATCATGAAGTGAATAAAAAAGGAAAACACAACAAAGCAAAACTTATGGGATGTAGCAAAGGTAGTGCTTGAGACGGAAATATAAATGCTTACATTGGAAAAGAAGGAAAATCTCAAATCAGAGCCCTAACTTCACAACTGGAGTAACTAGAAA
>JAQZBX010056945.1:0-18077 GCA_029593785.1 Cabassous unicinctus
TTGACTACATTGGGCCACTTCCACCATGGAAGGGGCAGCAATTTGTTTTAACTGGAATAGACACATACTCTGGCTATGAGTTTGCATTTCTGGCATGCAATGCTTCTTCCAAAACTACCATCTGTGGACTTACTGAATGTCTTATTTACCACCATGGCATTCCACACAACATTGCTTCTGATCAAGGAACCCATTTCACAGCAAATGATGTGTGGGAATGGGCACATGCCCATGGAATTCACTGGTCTTACCATGTTCCCCATCACCCTGAAGCAGCTGGATTAAATAGAATGGTGGAATGGACTTCTGAAGACTCAATTACAGTGCCAACTAGGTAGCAATACCTTGCAGGGCTGGGGCAATGTTCTCAAGGAGGCTGTGTATGCTCTAAATCAGCATCAACTGTATGATGCTGTTTCTCCCATAACAGGAATCATGGGTCCAGGAATCAAGGGGTGGAATTGGGAGTGGCACCACTCACTATTACCCCTAGTGACCCACAGGGAAAAATTTTGCTTCTTGTCCCTGCAACCTTAAGCTCTGCTGGTCTACAGATTTTAGTCCCAAAAGGAGGAGTGCTGCCACCAGGGAACACAATGATTCCATTGAACTGGAAGTTAAGACTGCCCTCTGGCCACTTTGGGCTCTTTTTACCTGTGAATCAACAGGCAAAGAAGGGAATTATTGTACTGGCTGGGGTGATTCATCCTGAGTATCAAGGGGAAATAGGACTACATCTACATAATGGGGGTAAAGAAAAGTTTGCCTGGAATGCAGGAGATCCTCTAGGGCATCTCCTAGTACTGCCATACCCTGTGATTAAAGTCAATGGAAAATAGCAACAAACCAATTCAAGCAGGACTAACAATGACCCAGAATCTTCAGGAATGAAAGTTTGGGTCTCCTCACAAGGCAAAGAACCACAGCCAGCTGAAATGCTTGCTGAAGGTAACGGGAACATGGAATAGGTAGTGGAAGAAGGTAGTGATAAATATGAACTTTGACCACGTGATCAGTTACAGAAATGAGGACTGTAATAATCATGAACCCTTCTTCCTTGTTTCATTATGAATATGATTGTATATGTACACAAAATGAATTTCTTTGTTTCCTTCCCCAACCTTTTCTCTTATCAAATGAAAAGCTGTAGAAATTTCACATCATAATATTTAAAGATGTCAAGTTTAAGAGTGAATATTACCCAAGGACTTGCACCCTATTCTGTGGGGAATTAATGCATTTCCGGTTGTACACAGGGAAGTTGAACATTGTTAGGTGGAAATACATATGTGTGCTTGTCTGTTACTGTTTTTACTTAGAGACTAAGTATGGTTTAGGGTAATGTGTATGGCTGCCGAGTTGACAACGGGTGGACTGTGATGGTTATGCTAATATGTCAACTCAGCCAGGTAATTGTGTCCAGGTGTTAGCAAGCACTGGGCTAATTGTAATACAAGAACATTTATGGACTTTGATCACCAGTGAGTTTACTGCATGGATGGCTGATTACATCTGCATCAATCAGAGAGAATTTCCCAGCTCATCTTTGGACAGCCAACTTCTCCCAGAAACTCATCAAGGACTTTTCATCGGACTTTCATTAGAGCCCCTGGCTTGCAGCCTGCCTTTGGAACCTGGACTTGTGCATTCCCATGGTCATATGAGAGACTCTTATAAAATCTTATATTATTGACACATATCTCCTGTTGATTCTGTTTCCCGAGAGAACCCTGACTAATATGCTAGGGTTTTGTTTTTCTTGTTTTTCTTTTTATTTTTGTTGGTCTTGTGCTGCATTTATTTACAAAAGATGTGTTTTGTTTAACCAAATACTAAAAAGGAAAACAAATACTGATTTACTCTATTCAAGCATAATTCATTTCCTTTTGCTTCATTTAACGTTATCCCTCACAAATAAGTGGAATGATTTGCCCAACTATTGTCAATAGATTATGCTATACACCACTTCCAGCTCAAGCCCACAAAACACCTCTGAATCTTCCTTCATCCAATCAGTTGAAGGTGTCTACAAGGTCCTAGAGAAGGGGAGACTCACAATGTGGAATATACATGGGTCCATAAGTAACTGCATGAAACAGAAAATCCCTGCTATCCCACATTGGACTGTGTCATGAGTGAGATGTATATTTCATTTGTGCTAATCCACTGACATTTTCATTGTTTTTTCTTTCCCTCTGCATTTAATTTATCAAAAATAAATAGATGTGTATTTTCAGTAGATCTCTTTTCCCCACATTTTATGGCCTCCACCTGAATGCTTTGATGAAATCAAAATAACTTAACACTGGTTTTTACAACATTCATACCTCTATTTCAGCACTACAATCCCCATTACCTACAAAGCACATAGCTAGATATTCCAGAATCACAAATTCAAAAATTTCAAAACACAAATCCTTCATTGTCTAGTTTCCTTGAATTTCTTCTCATTATCCACCATCACAGTGAAATCCATGAAGACCACCTTATCAGTAAATCTAGGGAAATGGACTCAAATGGGGCAGCCACACTTCCTCTCTTCTATATCACACTCACAACTCAGAGGTGTTGCTAAGATAAAATTTATTTTCTTCTCCTTTCTCATAGATTCAGGGCATCATGACTTCTCCTGAGGAATTGCATCATCCCAGAAACTGTTACAGTTTTCCAACTTAAGCATCATTCTATTTACTCTCCTCCAGAATCCAACAAAATTAAAATATAATATGCAAAAAAGTTTATAAAATCTTTTGTGAATTATTGTAATGAACATACTTAATAGAATGGTATGTTATTACTAAATTTATTTCATTTCATTATAGAATATATTCTCTGGTCATCTCTCTGCATATAATATTAACCTACCCATGAAAGTGCTGAATTGTGGTAATAAAATCAATACTAGGGAGATTCTGGGTTGGCCTTAATTCTAGCATGGAGATCTACTGCATAGAAGACTACTGGAGAAGGATTTAGAAACACTAGTGTGGCCCATACTGACCACAATATGAGCCCTTGAAAATCCTGCCTGCAGAAACGTTATAGGAGCTGGTCATGCATCAACCCTTGCCTTGCAAAGCCATGCTTTCACCTCTGTGTCTATGCCATAGGATCAGTCACCTGACACTCAATGCCAAAATCTCTCCCAGAGATCAGAGGAGAACTTAATCACAGTCCATAAAAGTTTGTGAGTCAGTATGTGCTCTCTCCCTAGTGCTCCCAGATGGATACATCTGTCTGTTCTCCACATGTTCTTCCTCTGGCCCTAGGTGGGAAACAGTGAGAGGGGTATATTCCTGCTCCCATTTCCTGCAAGTTTGGTACCCAGAGGCCTGAACCTCAAAACTATCCTAGCTCAACCCAGTGAATTCCTCTCCATGGGCACCCACAGCCCCACCCAGTAGCTGTGACATAATCCCCTTGGGTGACTAGGTGATGTACCCAGGCTCAGATTCAGCACTTAATTCTCTGTCAGTATGTCCATATGGGATACATGGCCACATCAGATGGTTGAGACTTGGCTTCATTGGGGCTCTACCTTTATCTATGCTCTTTGGACAGGTATGTGTTCTCTTTTGAGAATGAGGCTTGTAGAACACCAAGGCACCCTCAGGAGACTCTCTTGATGCTTGAGATGTGCGCACTCTTGCATCAAGTTTTGTCAAGCCCATTACTCATGGTGCTAAGTCTCTTCTGAGGCTGTGATCCCCAGGAAACATGCACCAAGGCAATGGTGTTCAGGTATTAGGCTGGGTCATCTACAGCCTGATATTTGGGGACCAGAGACATTTCATCCACATGTGGCTCAAGAAACTACTTTGTTCCCAACATCTGCCAGTGATGTCCCAAGATGGCCAAGGAGCAGTGTGGTTTGACCACACATACATCCCTTGAGACTGTTGCTACCTCAGTTACCTGGAGGAGATTCCTCATTCTATGTTCACTGTTGACATGTGCTTTGGGAGTATCAAAAGTATTATGAAGTTGGGTGACCTTGCCTGTGAAATGAAAGTCCTCAAGTTTTCCTGGATTTTTCATCATGTCAGTTCTGAGATAGTGGCAGACACCAACACAGTAGGGCTTGCATAGAGATAAGGACACACACAGGAAATGGGCCCCTTGTTTTCCACAGCATACATCAGGGCAGCTCCAATGATCTTCACTAAGTTCTTTGCCTTCCACGCAGCCCTTATGCAAGTTTTTTCCTGAAAGTTCTTATTTGGTGTGTCATTTATACAATAGTAATATAAATTGCATCAAATTTATACTACTCTGGCTAGTATAGATGACTAAGTGTATCAGGGTCTTGATATAAGGTACTATCTTAATGGGTTGATTGAATATATTCAGAGGGATTCAAACTCTATAGACAGTTATTTGGTGACAAGTCTGTGTTATCAGTTTCATATAGGCAGAGTGCAAATAACCTTTAACTCATGCAGACTTAGAGTGATTAAAGATAGAGCTCATGAATTTAACTTCCATGCAGAATCATATGGTCTATGCAGAACATGTAATCCATGAGGATTGGCCATTTAGGTAGATATTATTATTATCTGAGATTACAGTGCTTTGAATTGGAAATTTTTTTGGTCTATATTTTGATATGCCTACTTGTACTTTCCAGAAAAGGACCATTTGTGTTATGTATAGATATTCATTGATGACAGATGTATCCAACAACTTATTTATATATGAGCAAAATATAGTCACAAATCAAGCCTAAATGCTAATGAAGAATAATTTTGGAAATGGTGTAATGGGGGGATTTGAGCAACATGATTGTGTCTCTTTCAAATAGTGTTATAGCAGTGTGTGTTGGCATGTTGTACTAGTGACTGTCTACTGACATCTGGGAGTGCTTCCAAGACAGGGGATGGGGAGATGTGCAAACTGCATGCCCTCCCTGACTGGGACACTCTGCAGACCTATTGTAAATATATGTGATCTTCCAGACCACTGCAATTAGGAGTTTTATATCCAAGATACAAGCCCTTGCAGTGAGGAAGGGAACCTATATAGAGACAATTGCACTGTCCACACTAAGCAATGCAAAGAAAACTTTGGTAAAAATGCTCTGAAAGCTGATGGCACTTGTTATAATATAAATATTAAAGGCAGCTGAGTTGGACATTGTAGTAGAAACTGCAGAAAAATAAAATTTTGGGATATGTGTGACAGCAGAGGCTTTGTGCAGAAGACTGCAGTTTGTCAATATCACACATCTTGCTGGTTGCAGGATCATGTTGCATTCCATCAGTCTTTCGTCTCAGAAGTCTGGTGTTTTGGACTGAATGAACACCATTCAACAGGAATAGCTGATGTTGGGCATGTAAGTAATGGTACCTGTGTGCTCTTGTGAAAATGTCTTTTGTATTTATGACTGTTTCCCTCAGAGTACAGTTTTAGATGAATTTGCAATGATGAAAGAAACTCTCATTGCCAGACAGGCTGGAACTTTATACTATCTCTAAGCCCAAGCTTTGGTGGAAGTATAAACAGTGGACCATCTCCAAGGGGAATGATGGCAGTTCCACAAGGTAAAGATTCAGAGATATATTTGAGAGTAGTCTTTGTATTTCTGTCTTAATGTTTGTGTTCCTCATTTTCCTGGCCACAAATGTACAATCTATCACAACTACTAAAGTCATTGAAATGGAAGGAATGCTAGTGGGAGAAAAGAAGAATAAAAATAAGAAGGAATAGAACAAAAAATTAGTCTACATCCTGATTCCTGTAAGAACTAATGGTAATACCTAGAGGGAACCTCTGTGGAATAATAAAGAGTAAAAGAGATGGCAAACTTAAATCAAAATTTGGAGAAGAATATAAGAAATGCAGGAATCCTACCACACATCATGGGTGGAGCTGAAGGTCATTGACCATTCTATCACTTCTCTTTGAAAGATATGTGACTGTCACACTGAAATAAAGTTTAAAAAATCACATGTGGTTAAGGTTTACATATTTTTATAAGGTGTCAGAAGCCTAAACTGAACCTCTCCTGAGGAAACAGAAGTTCTGAAAGAGCAATGGACAAGGAGCCAGTTATCTTCTAGGTGGTGCTAGTGTTCTGGAAGGGCATCCTCACTCCTGGCTGGATCCAGAAAGTGCACCTGGGCCCTCCCACCCAGGAACAGGGACTCTCATTCCCTAAAAATTAGATGCACCAAGGAGAAAAGCTATTTCCCAGTCAGAGGTGCTGCATAGAGGCAGATGAAGATGTCCTCTGCTTTCCAGGATGTCCTGCAATGTGAGTTCCAAGTACAAGTCTGAAAGGCACTATTTTCCATAGAAGGATGTCACATCATTTCTGCCTGCTGAATCCTGTGGTTGTGCACGTAGGATTAAGTGTGTGAATTAATGACCCTTTCTGTTTCACAGAAAAGTATGTGTGGACCTTACATTTTATTTATATTAATATACTTGATAATTTTAGAGTAAAATAATATACAGATAAATGCTTAATACATCCATGAAAATTTAAAATAAATGCATTAATTAATTATAAATGGTTTCAGGGATACTATTTGTTTAAAAATAAAAAAAATATTGTGAGCCTGCTTTTTTGTCTTAAAATTTATCTTTTTCTAATGTATACATTGAAAACTGTGTTCTCTGTGTGTGTGATGTAACATCCATATAATGCCATCAGATTTTTTTGGGGTTTAAAGTAAGCACATGGTTGTGGTCCTGGATGTAACAAAGCACAGAGAGAACAAAGTGAAGGCCCAGGACACTGCCCCTGAGGCCATGCCAGGGCTTCCTTCTTCCTCCTCCATCCACATGAGGACACAAGCTCAGCTGCATGGTATGGGAGGGCTAGTTTTCATGAACATACTCAGGATATTAACATGAGTTTAGAATATTAAATTCACAAGGTCAGTTGAAAGCAAGACTTGTTTAAACCTTCAGCCTTTTCCAGAATAAAGGACAGGGAAGAACACACAAAGAATAAACTACACACACACATATATTAACATTTTTTTTAAAATTGCAATTTGCTTGAATCTTAGATACAACATAGCACTGCTTAGAAAAGATGCAATGGTGGTTACATATTGTGACTGCACCTGTCCCTGGGGTTTGGCCCCTGACTGTCACCTGGTGGTCACATGTGCCCCCACAGTCCAGGCCCCTCCTGTGCCCTGCAGGGGAGGTTTGTATCTGGGCTCACCCTGATGTCTTCTCACAGTGTGTTGCACAAAAATAAGTGGCTGTGTCAGCTTTCATGCTGTTAAACTTTAAATAAACTTTATTCTTTGAGGTGTCCCTGGTGATGCTGAGTCAGGCCTGATGATACGGGTTACAGTATGTTTTTCCATCAAAAGCAATGGTAGCAACCCACTCCAGCCCCTTTCCTGGAGACTGGTGGATCCAGATCATACTATTGCTGGTTACAGAGGATCCAGAGACAGAGCAGGTGAGGGACAGGATCTGCAAGGGCTTCACCAGGCCAGGTCCTGACTCCTGCAGCTGCACCTAGGACAGGACACCTGAAGACAAGGAGAACCAGAGTGAGTCCTATGCCCAGAGGCAGCATCCTCATTACCTTCATGGCTGAATCCTGAAACACTCACATCTGGGAGCTGTCACCAGAAAGAGGAAGAACCACAGGGGTTTCTTGTTCTTGTGGATGAGGTCCATGTAGCACAGGAAATATTTTACAGAATGAGAAGGAAGCTGAATTTAACAAAATATGTGGTGTGTTTTCATCTTTTTGCCCCTGTTGCAATTTGCATCTGGGAACTTACTCTATATGAGATGAAAGGGGATGAAGGGAGGTCCTTGTCTTAGGGGCACCCTGGGAGGAGGATGCTGGCTGAGCCCTTGGAGAACTCAGGCCTCTCCCTGGTGTGCCCCTCACCAAGCCGTTTCCTCCATTGCCACATTGGAAAAGTGTTGAATGATGTGGTCAGGGGGCCAGATGTGTGAGGGATCATGGATGGCTTTGGGAACTTGGTCATTGTTCCCCTACTCCTAGGGATATGTACATAATGGAATAAATATACAGAATGCCTAATATGTTTATGTTCCTCACAATTTTGTTTTTCACAAATTCTGGTTGTTTTTCAAGGTTTCACTGGAGGGAAGGGTGTTTGGCTCTACCTTTTCCACTTTGCTGAAGTCATTCCTCAGTAGTTACTTCTTGAGTGTAATTTTAGTAAATTGGCATGGATGTAACATATTTTCATTACTGTTATTATACCCTTAGGAGCAAAAAAGGACCTTTGAGTGCCCTCACTTTTGACCACAAAGAACACCTTAACTGTTCCTGTCCCTGATACATCACACACAAATTGGAGAGGTCAACCACCCTTCAATCTCAGTTCCTTACCTCTACATTTAGATACTTCCTCTAAAAGTCCTACTCCTTCTTATACTATTCTGAACAGACCTTGAGTGTAGCATTTAAATAATATTGGTGATGTGGATTGAATAATAAAGAAGATATAGGGCACATATCACTAGCACAGAGAGATTTGGGGAGGCAGTGACATGAGGTGATCAGTACCCCAACTGGACATTGACATCACCAATTTTATGGGGATGATTTGGGAATTAAGAGAATATTAGCAGAAAAGTTCCAAGTAATCCCTCAGTAATGGAAGGTTAGGAAAGATGGTGATGTGAAAGAAGTTGAGTGACAGAAGGGAGTAGCTGTATGGGGTAAGCCAAGAATGCACACTAGATTTGATGGAGCTGTGGAATACATATTTTGTTGTCACATCAAGGAACAATGAAGAAAGGAACTTTACCACTTCCTTCTGAAGCTTGGGGCACAAGAGCATGATTTCCTTGGAAGAACCTGGACAAGTCTTGAAGGATATATGGAGATTATTATTTTACATAAATATATTTCTCTCAAATTAGTAGACTCAAGAAACTTTCCTTAGAATGCTCAGTCAAAATAATGCCTTACCAGGGTGGATGTGGCTCAAATGGTTGGGTGTCTGTCTCCCATATGGACAGACCTGGGTTTGATCCCTGGGAGCTCCTGGTAAAATAAAGAAAAAAATATAGAAGGTGCATGGGCCACCAGCCCCATGAGCAGGTGTGCTATCAGGCCCCACAAGTGGGTGAGCCCCCAGGCCCCATGTGCAGGTACACCATCAGGTCCTGCATGTGGGTGTGTTGTCAGGCTCCATGAGTGGATGAACTGCCAGGCCCCATGCATGGGTGTGTTGCCAGGCCCCATGTGCAGGCATGCCAGGCCCTGTTGAGCCACACAGCAAGATGATGACATAACAGGAGAGTGAAACAAGGGAAAACCAAGATGAGACATGCCAAAAAACCAGGAACTGAGGTAGCACAGTTGGCAGAACACCTCTCTCCCACATCAGAGGTTCCCAGGATTGAATCCCAGTGAAGACAGGAGAAGGATGAGAAGAGATGGCAGGAAACAGACAGAGAGAACTGCCCAGTGAATGGACAGAAAACAGCAAAAATGGCGGGAGAGAGGAGCTTAAAATGGATAATAGTAAATAAATAAATTAATTAATTAATTAATCTTTTTAAAAAATAATGCCTTACCCACGATCAAGTAGTGCACCATTTTCTCAGGGGTGAAGAAGGAAGAAGGGGAAATCCTGGCAGAGACTTAGGTGCAACTTCTCGGTGGCCTGCTTTGTTCTCTCCCTCTTATGTGACTTCAAGGACCACATACCTTCATTAATTACAAGGCAATATTACCATTGTCTTATATACAACATGATCATTGTATCACACACACACAGGTTTTCAATATCTATATTATCTGTATATATCTATATCTGTATCTATATCTATATCTATATCTATATATATCTATTTCCTCAAACAGATAATGACATTAAAATATATTTTAGCTTGAATCTTGGACACATAGATACATCATAGTACTGTTTAGAAAAGATGCAATGACTGTTATCTGGGTGTTACATGTTGTGGAACAAGGAAAGGAAACCCTAGACAAGATCAGGACACTCCTCCTCAGCCCCTCTCTGCACCTGCCCCTGAGGTTTGCCCATGATCACCCCTTATTGTCAGGCATGCCCCTTGCTGACCAGCTCCCTCTTGTGCCCTACATCGAGGTTTGAGATTAGGCTCACGCTGACTTCTCCACACTGTGTCTTGCACAATGATACATGGCATGTTCACCAGTCTCAGGCTTCTCAATTTTAAATAAACTTTGTTCTTGAATTTGTCCCTGGACATGCCTAGTTGGGAATAAAAAGTTGTGTTGTTTGTGCTTCCACATCTCCATGTTGCACTGACCCACTACAGGCAAGTTCCTAGAACCTGGTGGATCCAGCTCAGATGATGGATTGTTAAAGAGATTCCAGAGCCAGTGTAGGTGAGGGTCAGGATCTGTGAGGGCTTCAACAAACCAGGCCCCAATTCCTGCAGCTTCACTTGGGACAAGACAACTAAGGACAAAGAGAACCACAGTGAGTTGTGCTCAGATGCATCATCCCCATTACCTTCATGTCTGATTCCCTGAGGCCCTCACACCTGGGAGGTGCCACCAGAAAAAGGAAGAATACCAAGGGTTTCATGTTCTTGTGGAAGAGTTCCACGGTGCCCAGGAAATGTATTCTTGACAAGGATGAACCTGAATTTAAGTACACATTTGCTGTGGTTTCATCAAATTACCTGGGTGGTGATTTGAAGGTGTGAATTATCTTTCTATGTAAAAATTAAAGTGGAGTGGGAAAGTTTCTTTCTTGGTGCTAACTTGGGAGGAAGATGCTAGATATGTGGACTTCTCTCCCTTTCACTAAGTCCAGGATCATTTCATTCTAAGCCAGAAATTTGCTGTAGGATCTGATCAGAGAACCTGATATGGAAGAGGAACAAGTATGAAATTGAGAATACGGCCAATATCCCTCTAATCCCAGAGGTTATATTTAAATATCTGATAACCTCAAATCCAGGGTCCTCAAAAATTTGAGAAATGCATTTTGAAAAGTTTTCTCTTCTGTTACCTCAAAATTTGATATATTCCAAAATTTTGCGGCAGCACAAAAATGTAGCAATCATAGTGAATTCAGACAAAACTTGGGGCAATCATTTTTGCTGTGAATTGAAATAGCTTTCATTGAATCACTAACTTGGGAGAACCTAACATTAACCCAAGCATCTTCATTCCTGTGCATATTCAAGGGTTACTGTGCAGTTGAATTGAGTAATGTAAGCCTACCAATAAGTTCTTTGACACCTGATAAACATTAATACTTATATGGTCATCATTCTCAATTTTGTTCAAACCACACACAGCCTTCTAATCATGTTTTTCCTCATGCAACTGCATATGTGCATGAAATTTCTGGACATAGTACTCTTTCCTTGTGCTTCCACTACTCCTCACACTCTCCTCAGTATTAAGATAGTGACATATAGTGGAAGGTCCTCAGCCCACATATGTTGCATCAGGAAACTGTTTTTTATGAAACACTCAGGTGTGCTGAAAGTGTCCAGTGCTGGCACTCTGGATTAGTAAATTCTGGGTTCAGTGAAATGGTTTCCATTCCTTCAGGCAAAGTGATATGCATGACTCTTGGCAATAGAGCTGCACAATGTATGGCATGTAGGAAGTATGAATTCACCATGGCTTGAGGCAATCTCATTGCCCAGGAATGAGATCTCCTTGAAAAATCACCTGAGAGTTGCCCTCCTGAGACCCTGTATCACTGAATCCTGAGATTGTGGCTGAGATCCTTAGGTCACTAGTGGTGATGAGAGCACAGTTCCATCCCCTCCTCACTCTTCAGGAATGAATACATGACCCCCCTTCTCTGTTCTTTAGGCTGAGAAAAGGTATTTTGGGAGTTTTGAAAATAGCATTATGTATGAATTTATAGGTTTTCAGTCCTGTTAGAAGTTGTAATCACTGTTATTAGTGTTATTATCCCCCCAAAACTAGAATGGAGTGAGATAACTCTGCCATGATTTAACAGAAGCAGAGATCACTGGAAAAGTAGAGATATAGGATGTATGGTAGTTTGGCTAATGTGTCAGCTTGGCCAGGTTTTGGTATCCAGTGGTTTGGTCCAACAAACACTGGCCTGATGGTTACTGTGAGGATAGTTTATGGATTTGCATCATTTGTACTTTAATTGATTCTATGTCTGATTACATCTACAACTAACTGAAGAGATTGCTTTCAACAATGAGAAAATTCTCATCCAATCAGTTGAAGTCCTTAAAAAGAAAGTGATGATTTCTGCAATCAGAAGGGAGAATTTCCAATCTCTATTTCAGCCAGCCAGCTTCTCCTGGAGAATTCATTGGAGGCTTTCCTTGGAGTTCCCAGCTTGCAGCCTACTCTAAAGTGTTTAGACTTGCCTATCCTCACAATAACATAAGTCAATTCCTATGAAAAAAATCTCATAATATTTAATATATTTATATATTACATATATCTAGTCAGTTCTGTTTCCCTTGAGAACCATGAGTAATACAAGACATAAGTTAGTTCCATGGGGAAAAGAATGAAGTAGCATTATGGAGTTTAAGAATAAAACTCAAACTGAGCACAGCTATTACTAATATTAATGGTAGAATTTGATGACTAATGAGAAAATTAGAAGTCAGCTCTTCTAAGACAACACAAAATCGGAGTAGGCTGGAAGTAAGCTGATAAGAGGAAACTGAAAAGTCATGGGGGCATAGCCACATGGCATATGTCAGGTACAACCATTAAAATTTCTGTGGTTGTAGGATATTTATTTTAGTAGAGCATCAAAGAGAAATGATTAAAAGAAGCTCCATGAGGACACACCATTATGCTAGACCCTTGATATTGATGATTGTACTCAAAAACCTTTTCTTGTGAAATTGAAACTTAGCCTAGTATTATATATTGCCTGAGTTACCTACTGTAGCCATTGGTCAATTTGAGGTAATTATGAATTCCAAAAATATATATTGGATTATGCTTGTAAACTGATCTGTTCATCTGGGCATGATTAACTTATGATTAGGGCATTGACTGGGCCATATCAGTAGGTGTTGAGTCCCACTCCTTGGTGGGTGGGGAATAAAATATAAAAGGCATCACAAAGAATAGAGTTGCAGCAGTTCTGAAGTTGGAGTTTTGATGTTGGAGCCCAGGGAGGCAAGCAGATGGAGGAGCTTGGTCATGAGGAAAGAAAGCAGGCCCCAGGATAGAGTTGAGCCATTCACCTGATAGTTTACAGCTGGCCTTATGGAGAGAAGCAAAGCCCAGAGAGCCTCATTGTCTACAGCTGACCTTGTGGAGGAAAGAGAGGTGCTGAGCCCAGAGAGAAACACAGCCCTGGGAAGAGAGGAACCCAAGAAGCCTGGACCCTGGTAAACATCGGCAGCTGTCTTGCTCCAACACGTGGCAATGGACTTTGGTAAGGGAAGAAACTTGAGCTTTATGTCCTGGTAACTGTGGAGTTCTACCCCAAATAAATACCCTTTATAATCTTTATAAAGACCAACCATTTTTTGGTATTTTGCACTAGCACCCCTTTAGCTGACTAATACACCTACTGAAAGCCTCCTTTTGCTCAAATGTGGCCTCTCTATAAGCCAAACTCAGCATGTAAATATACCTTTCCTCAGGATGGGGCATGACTACCGGGGATGACCCTCATGGCACCAAGGGATTGTCACCAACCACTGACCAGTGATGCATCTGGAAAAAGACCTTAACCAAAATAGGAAATATTAAATACAATGAGTTTTTATGACTAAGAGATTTCAAATTGAGTAAGGAGGCCATTCCAGAGGTTATGCTTATGCATGTCTCAGCAGGATCTCATCGACTGCCACAGTATACAGTGCCTTAAATAGCAGGGCTCTGGAGGGCTCTAGAGTCATCTAGACACTATATGTAAGGCAGACAGTCTTAGGAATTCTGCATTCTGTCAGTGGGCCTTCCTTTGGAATATATGTTCCCCAATGTAGCAGAATTAGACTTATTTATAATTTCCCTACACATGGCTCCTTTGCCCCTTTTATTTGAACTTATAATTAGCATACTTTTAAGTTATATGTCCCAAAGACTTAAATTCTCAGTCTGTTCATCTGCCAGTTGTGTCCTTAATCTCAGCAGTGTTGCAACACCTACTCTCCAATTCACTGGACTCACCCAGGACAACTAACAAAAGGATGATCTTGGACAATGCCCACCCCTCCAAAATCAGAAAGTATCTACATCTGCAAGCAAGAGAGTTCCATCCATCTGCCCCATGGGATCTAAGCTCCCTCTCAATCAGAAACAGAGTGGGCATCACCATCCCCAAATCCCCAAAATTGGGGAATGAACATTGGCCTAAAATAGACATTATTATTCTATTATAGATTTTTTATTCTTCTATCAATGGATCAACTTGTACCATTGATATAAAGGCAGTGGCCACCAGAAGCTCTGAGTGAAGGAGAAGAAAGAATAGATGCAAAATGGGGACAATGTTGTGACATTGGAATTGTCCTGCATGACATTTCAAAGATGGATACATTTTGTCAAAACCTATAAAATTGTATGGGCCAAAGTGTAAACTTAAATGTAATCTATAGTCCATGTTTAGTAGCAATGCTTCAATGTGTGTTCATTAATTGTAACAAATGCACCACTCTAATGAAAGATGTTGTGAATGTGGGAAATTGTGGAATGGGGAGCAGGTGGGGTATATGAGAATCCCCTAAATTTTTGATGTAACATTTATGTAATCTAAAGCTTCTTTAAAAATAAAAAAACAAGTTTAAAAAAAGTAGGCAAAATGGAGATCCACCATTTCCTTTTTGAGCATGGAGCATAAGAGCAGTATTACCTTAAAAAGAGGCTGGGCTGATATTATTTTATGGTACTGGAATAGAACAGTACCATATGTGAAGGATATGTGAAGATAGATAATCATGTAAATTAGTTCCTCACAGTGGGAACAAAGAGGAATGATGGTAGAAGTGCATGGATTATTGGCTTGGGTAAGACCAGTTTGAGAAGACCCAGGGCAGTAAAGATGTTCACTGGAGGATATGATGGAGCTCATCAAGTCACTATAAGAATATTCCCTTGGCCATGCAATGGTGTGTTATGGTGTCCCCAGTAGAATCAAGAACTATAATGGAGAACTAGTTTCTGAAACTGTGGCCTCACCCTTCCTATAACTCTTATCTACACTGTGAAGGTGATGATAATCACAAATCAAGAGGTAGAGAGATAAAAGAAAAGTTCTGATTCATAAATCACAATGTGTGGGTCTGTGCTTGGAAATAGGAATTGTGTTGGCAGCCAAGATGTTCCAATAAAGGAATCCCCATGGGGACAGACCCCCAGTAGTAGGACCAGAATGGAGCTGAAACTTCAGTATATAATGAATACCTGACTTTTTCTTCCCTCATCTTTCATATTGAAAAATGAGACAAGGATAAGCCAGGCCCAGCCATATATTTCCTGTGCCAGGACTATGGCCATCCAACCCGTTGCAATGCTTCTCAGCACACCAAGGTGTGTCCACATGGTCAGTGGCTTATTGACCCTTCATGTTGTTGCAGTCACCAATGAGAGATCTCCACAAGTTGCCTGGGAAATAGTAAATGTCTGAGTTGAGCTTCATGCTTTAAACCCTCCTAATTCCCAAGGATTAACTTCACAGCCTTCTGCTAGGCCCTGGTCATGAACAGGGGAATTGAATCCTGAAAAGTTCCTAGAATAGTCATTATGCTACAAAAGAAAGTTTTTGTTGTTAGAATATAAGGAAATGTAAGAGTGATGTGAACTCAAAACATCATCTGATAAATTCAGTGTGAGATAGTCCAGTTACCATCTGAGGCATGAAGGTGTAGAAGTTTGGCCCTGCTAGCCTGTGGCTCTCAACCAAGAGAGGCTTGGGGAGACCAGAAGCTCCCACAAATTTGGAGTTCTTCACATATGCACATATTACTCCAAGCAGGATCCGCGGAACTCTCTTAAGTAATTGTTGCATCGAGGCTCACACACCCCTGGGGGACATCTAAAGAAGCCCCACATAGAATTTGTGTATACGCCTTGCAGCCAGTAGGCTTGCAATTGGATTTTAGTTACCTCCTGTTCAACTTCCCCTGAGGTATTAACACCTTTATGGCAGGAGGTGTTAACAATAGCACATCTGCCCCCTTTTTGAGCTAGGAGGAAGTTTAAAGCAATGTGATTAGGAAACACTATTTTGGGTAGAGAGTATCTTGGTTTTTGCTTAGCTTGTAGGGCACATGATGTGGACTCAGCAATGCCAACCAACGTGATTGACAACTTTCATGTCATATGTTCACTGGTGAACAAGCTGGAAAAATGTGTGAAATATTTGCCAGTTTCATTACAGCAAGAATTGGTACATCTCAACAGGTTGCAGAAGAAGAATGCACAGCTAATGTGTCACTACTCTTGCCACAGGAACACCCTGGTGTCACTCCAAATGTGAGGAAAGAATATAAGCTCCTTATGCATCAATCTGGACTTAGCAAAAAGGCAAGAGATAGAGTGAGTGGTCCGATGGCAGATTCAGCCATTAGTCAGGTTCCCTGCTGCCACCATGGCTTGAGTCAGACTTCCTTCCAGGTCATTACTGGGTCAAATCTGTAGAAAATGGGAGAAGGGAATAGTAACTAGTTCAGAAAGGGTAGTCGTTCAACCATCTACCATGGGAGACACTTCTCTCAGCCTATTTGCATTAACATTTTTCCCTCTAAGACAACCCTTTCTTTCTTCTCCTTTTAATGGGATATAATGCCAACAATTTCCTATTGATTTGAGTGCATTACTCATGGCTCCCAGTCTACTTCTATGCCTTCCTGATATGGGAGGTGTCAGGACTCCTGCAAGGTATCCCATGACCATATCCAAGGGGAATGCTGGACTAACGAGGATTAGGCATTACTCACTAACTTCCAGTATGTGTGATTCATGTCCTGTGGGTCCTTTCCTTTGGATTTTCAATTCATATTGTTGCAGCAGATAAAACTTAGATGATGAAAAACCCAAGCATGCACTAAGAAAGGCAGAGGAACAAAGTTTTATTACACTTGGGAGGAGAGTCAAGTCTCCAAAAAATCTGAGCGCTGAGTCTTGGCTTTCATAAGTTTATATAGGCACTGTATGCAGGCAAATTCCTAAGCAAGTGGGCAGGTAGGGATTACAAAAGCAAAAGGTGCAAGTTTAGCTTATCTTCCTAAAGCAGAGGGCTATTAAGGAGGAAAGGAGTCATTATCTGTTTAGAGTTGTAAATTCCAGTTGAAAGGCGCAGGTGGGGAGTGCTTATCTTCCTAAAGATGTGGATTCCAAGGAGAAAGGCAGGAAAGGAGAAAGAGATGAGGGGTGCTTATCTCCCTAAAGCTGTGGTTTTCTGCTGAGGGGGGTTAGGGCTGAAGCACTTCCTTTATCATTCCCTCCTTTGATGCCCTTATAATTCCTTATGGGGCATGATCTGCTAACATGGGGATTTTTCTATAGTCCCCAATGGCTGATATTTAACATGAGGCATTACTTGGTG
The DNA here is from genome assembly GCA_029593785.1 of Cabassous unicinctus. Classification (NCBI taxonomy): domain Eukaryota; kingdom Metazoa; phylum Chordata; class Mammalia; order Cingulata; family Chlamyphoridae; genus Cabassous; species Cabassous unicinctus. Next base: position 17,478 of record JAQZBX010056945.1, read on the forward strand.
TTTTAAGGCATTTAGGTGGGAAGTAATGTATTGTATAAGGTACCATAGAATGCATCGCCCAAAAGTTAAGAGGAAGAAGACTGAGGCTATCACTGGCATGAATGGCAAAATCCAGGAAAGGAGATACTGTAAATAGTTCCCAATGGCAGATGCCTGGTAAGCACAGTTTAAGCAGTCTTTGGCTCATTCTTTTAGCAGTGCTACCTTGTCCCTACCTATCCCTGAGGGATTTGCATAGAAACAGCATTCTTCTCCCAGGGCCTGGCAGATTCCCCTGAACCTGTGGTGAGCAAGTCTAATCCTCGCCTGTTTTGTAAAACTACTTCTGCCAATGAGTCTATCTGGTCTTGCAACTCATTGAGAGTCCCAATATTTCTTCAAGGTCATTTGATGTTTCCCATGCTAGGGTTTGTAAGCCTCCTGACAATTGCAATGATGCCCCTGCTACTGCTGTGCTTCTGACTACTCCTAGTCCTAAGAGTAGCAGAATTGCCTGTATTGTTCATTTGGCTTGGGGGAGCTCTCAGGCAATTCTTCTCCATACACTGAGAATGATGGTACTGGCCAAGCCAGGTAACAGATGCCCTGGCCATCCTGGGG
>JAQZBX010056946.1:0-18074 GCA_029593785.1 Cabassous unicinctus
CCAGAGGAATATTTAATGAGGAGGATGCCTAAATCACAAGTAGCTAGGCTAATTGTAAATTGTGTACCATTTATACTCCAGATTCTATCTTTGTGCAGTGGGACTGATAACTTGAATTTAAAGGAAATCCAATTGATGAGTTGATTATTTGGAAGGTAGTTCCAAAAAGTATGCAAGGGATAGTCAATATCATAGAAAAAGGATAAGAGTGATGTCATTTTTTAATTGTTTACCCAGTATTTAGCTAATCATGTGCATCTGGATACATCTAGGAATATTTCAGTGGTGGAAATACAGATCTCATTTGATTTCTTAGATTTTCAAATTATTCTACATGTCTTCAAACTATTGCTCTGAGTATATGACCTGCAATTATTTAAATGAGCACTTATTGAATGACATGTGTCAGTTTTCCCTATAATGACCCATAGTTTTCATCTATGAATGGTAAGAATTAGAAAGTTCATATTATTAATATCATAAATAGTGGGAGAATTATGAATTGAAGAATCTGAAATTAAGTAATGTGAACATTAAGAGAATAACCAGCATTTCAATGAGGACTGAGAGAAAACAACAAGAGGAAAAACATTGGAATGGATCCACAATAATTTAAGAAATATTAGAAGCTTTGTGCTAAATTATGTCTTTCCTTCTTATATATCATATATGCATTATTTATTTTTGACTACCTAGTATACATATTTGTTAAATGGAGTTAAATAAAGAGATAATCTCGGATTTTCATAGACTTATTTGTTTTGATAGTAGGATACTAATAAATTCAAGGAATTGCCTGAGAAGCTTGTGATGTGATGTTCTAATAGGATAAGTTGGTCACTCAGAGACAGAGAAATTATACCTAGCTGTGGGGAGAATTTCCATAGGAAGAAAATATAAAAACTTTTGGTAGAAATTCGATAAAGTGTTGACTAAGAACAAGTGATTTGCATGGTATAAGGTAGTGAGAAGACAAATCAAAAGAATAATGTCCCTGCAACATCAACTACCTGACAAATAAACTTATGCAAAGACTCCAAACAGGACCCTGAAAATCAAATGGAAATATCTCTAAACTCAAATCTGGGTTTATCTTATTTCTCTGGACTTTGCTAACGGCCATTCTTACCTGTGATGTTTATGATGGTAATGATTGGAAAAAGAAACAGGGTGAGTTTATAGTTTGTGTTTGAGTTTTATCTATAATTTTATAGAATTAAAGAATTTGGCTTAATTATCCTAATTTCACCTAACATAAAATTAGAATGGATGAAGTAGTTCAATTCTAATAACTGGAGATATCATGACTTTAGGTGAAATAAGCAGGTAATAGAAAAAGTGGGGATTTTAACATTAAATTTATTGTTGCTTCAATTCAACAGCTTTAATGGTTTATGCATTTGGGCTCTGAGCTCCGATAACTCTGGTTTCCTTTTCTTAGTTTCTAAATGCTTGTGAGATATTCTGTATATAGTCAACCCAGGAAAGCCTCAAGGAATTTTTACCTCTGTTAAATACTGTTACTATTGTATGAATGTTAAACTGAACATAATTCCATATTCAGTATATACATCTTATCTTTTGAAAGTTCTTCTTTACGTACTTTTAAATTTGAAACTCAGAACTCACTGTTTTAAGTAAGGGAGATTTATGCCTCTAACCTTGGATGAAGAATATGTTTTGGAAAGAAATCAAGTCAATTGCATAATTCACTACTAAAGTTAATGGCTGAGTCCAGAATAGAAGCTCGGGTTCTTTTGTATTCTAAAATTAAGGAGCTAGCAATTAAGTGGCAGTTTATATAGGAAAAATCATTATTTTATGGGAAAACTAACCCAACAAGAAGTATTTTCAGGAAGGGAAATGAAAATCACTTATGACCTTGGGAATGGAGAAAACTGATACTTCAGATACTTTTTATTAAAAGTGACTAGTTAGAATGTAAGAACACATTTAATTAGCAATGATAATTTTGTGTCAATAAAAGCAGATAGATCTTTGTATGGCTTTGCCTACATAATCTACTAACCTTAATTTTTAAAATCATATTTTCTTGTGTAAAGCATAACTTTCTAATTTTATTTTCAGTGGAAGGATTGGGAGGAGAAAAATTAAGGTGGGTTTTATATCCTGGCACAGGATTAAAATAAAGTTTTCCTTTTATGTCCATGTAAAGAATAGACAATTACATTGAGTTGTTCAAAACAATATTTTAAATATTATCTCATAATAAAAAACATTCTTTTAAACTATAGGTGAGAAAATATTTATCTAGAACAAGTGGAGCTATATAGAGGACTTACTCCATAATCACTTGTCTATATGTTAATTCAAAATCTTAAATCTGCACCACAGAAATAAATTCAATCATAGAAAGAATACAATTGATTACAATGGATTTTTTTTTTAATTTTGATGGTGACATGGTTAATATAATCTTTGAAATAGAGAGATGAGAATGGAATTAATAATGAATTGATGTGGAATGATAGCTACAAGATTAGCGCCGAAGATATATCACAATTTTTAAAGAAAGGCAAAGAGTATTAATGATACAGATCATGGTCAAAATTTATACTAAAAAAAATGTGCACCAGCTTTTTACCAATCCTATGTTAATTTTCCATCAGTGTTGAGATTCAAACTAGGTTAACAGAAGCTATGGTCAACCTGAACTGCATCAGCTTTATTTCAATATGTCAAATGCTCTTGATTGAATATAATAATATATGATGGATTTTGAAGAGATTCAAACAAAAGTTTTTCATTCGATACCTGACTATTAATTAAAAGTTCTTATATTAAGAAAGAAGGTATTGGGGTGATATTGGCTTCATAAAATGTGTTGGGTAATTTTCCCTCTTCAATTTTTTGCAAGGGTTTAAACAGGATTGCTGTTAATTATTTTTTAAATGCTTTGTAGATTTCACCTGTGAGGCCATCTGGTCCTGGACTTTCTTTGCTGGGAGATTTTTTATGATGGATTCAATCTCCTTAAATGTTATTGGTTTGTTAAGTTCTTCTCTTTCATGTAGTGTCAGTGTAGGCTGTTTGTGCATTTCTAGGAATTTGTCCATTTCATTTAGTTTGTCTAGTTTGTTGGCATACTGTTTCTCATAATATCTTATGATTCGATTTTATTTCCATGAGGTCAGTTGTAACTTCACCCCTTTCATTTCTGATTGTATTTATTTGCACCTTCTCTCTTTTTTTTTTGTAAGACTAGTGAGGGATTTGTCAAGTTTATTGATCTCCTCAAAGAACCAGCTTTTGGCTTACTTGATTTTTCTGTCTTGATTTTTGTTCTCAATTTCATTTATTTCTGCTCTAATATTTACTATTTCATTCCTGCTGCTTACTTTGGGATTGGTTTGCTGGTCTTTTTCTAGTTTCTCCAGGTGTTCGTTAAATCTTTGAGTTTAGCTATTTTCTTCTTTTTTAACACAAGCATTTAGGGCTATAAATTTTCCTCTCAAGACTGCCTTCACAGTATCCCATAAGTTTTGATAAGTTGTTTTGTCATTTTCATTTGTCTTAATATATTTTCAGGTTTCAAATGCATTTTCTTCTTTGACTGAATGATTATTTAGCAGTGTGTTGTTTAGCTTTTGCACATTTGCAAATTTACCTTTATCCTGTCATTATAGATAGTCAGTTTTATTCCATTATGATCTGAGAAGGTGTTTTGTATAATTTCAATCTTTTTACATTTATTGAGACCTGCATTGTGTCCTAACATGTGGTCTATTCTGGAGAAAGATTGATGGCCACTTGAGAAGAATGCACAACCTGCTGAGTTTGGATGCACCATTCTGTATATATCTGTTAGGTCTAACTTGTTAATCATATTGCTCAAGTTCTCTGTTTCCTTTTTGACCTTCTGTCTAGTTGTTCTATCTAATGATGTACATGCTGTGTTGAAATCTTCAATGATTATTGTAGAGATGTCTGTTTCTCCCTTCAGTTTTGCCAAAGTTTGTCTCACAGGTTTTAAGGCACCCTGGTTAGGTGCATAGATATTTATGGCTATTATATCTTGCTGGTGGATTGTCACTTTTATTAATATATAATGGCCTTCTGTATCTCTTATAACTTTATTATATTTAAAGTCTGTTTTCTATAATATTACTATAGCTATCCCTGCTCTTTTTTGGTTACTATTAGCATGGAGTATCTTTTTCCAAGCTTTCACTTACAGCAGGTTTGTATCCCTGCATCTAAGCTGAGTGTCTTGTAAGCAGCATATGCATAACTCATGCTTTGATATCCATTCTGTCAGCCTATATCTTTTGATTGCGGAGTTTAATCCGTTCACATTCAATGATATTCCTGTAAATGCATTATTTATTTCCACCATTTTATTTTTTGGTTTTCATGTCATATAATTTTGTCTGTCTTTATATTCTTTTGAGTAAATTTCTACTATTATTTCTTCTATACTGTCCTCCAGACCTCTTTTTCCTGTCTTTTTTTTTTTTCAGGCTCTGAGGCTTCCTTCATGATTTCCTGCAAAGATGGCTTCTTCCTTATGAACTTTCTTTCTAATGAACATAGATGCAAAAATTGTCAACAAAATACTTGCAAATTGAATCCAATAGCATATCAAAAGATTTATATAACATGACAAGGGATTTTTATTCCTGGTATGCAAGATTGATTCAATATAAGAAAATCAATCAATGTAATATACCACATTAACAAACTGAAGGAATAAAAAACACATGATCATCTCAATTGAAACAGAAAAGCAATTGACAAAACCCATCATCATTTTTTTGACAAAAACACTTCAAAATATAGTATTAGAAGGAAACCCTTCAATATGCTAAAAGACATATTTGAAAAATCCACAATCACCATCATATTCAATGGGGAAAAGTTGAAAGCATTCCCTCTAACATCAGGAACAAGACAAGAATGCCTACTATCACCATTGTTATTTAACATTGTACTAGAGGTTCTAGCTACACAATTAGACAAAAAAAATTAAAGTCACCCAAATACGAAAAGAGGAAGTAAAACTCTCACTATTTGTGGATGACATGATCTTATATTTAGAAAATCTGAAATGTCTTCTACAAAGCTACTTGAGATAATAAATGAGCTAATCAAAGTGACAGTATACAAGATCAACACACAAAAATCAGTAATCTTTTTTACACTAGTACTGAATAATCTGAGGACTCAATCACGGGGAATATTCCATTTGCAATAACAAGAAGATTCAAATACCTATGAATTAATTTAACAAAAGTAGTACAGGACTTATATGCATAAAACTACAAAACAACACAAAAGGAAATCAATGAAGACCTAAACAAATGGAAAGACATTCTGTGTTCAGGGATTGGAAGACTAAATATCAAAATGATGTCAATTCTACCCAAACTGATTCGTAGATTCAATGCAATACCAATCAAAATTCCAACAGCCTGCTTTACAGAATTAGAAATGAAAAGTGAATGGGAGTAATTTCACTGTGTGACCTTGTAATATTACAAAGCTACAGTAGTCAATACAGCATGGTACTGGCATAAAGATAGACTCATTGATCAGTGGGATAGAATTGAGAGTTCAGAAATAAACCCTCACATATATGGTCAAATAGTTTTTGACAAATCTACCAAGTCCAGGTTAATGGGACAAAATAGTCTCTTCAACAAATGGTGTTGGGAGAAGTGGATATCTTACCAAAAGAATGAATGAGCACCCCTATCTCACTCCCTCTTCAAGAATCAACTCAAAATGGATCAAAGACCTAAATATAAAAGCCAGGACCATAAAACTACTAGAAGAAAATATAGGGAAACCTGTTAAAGATCTTGGGGTAGGTGGAGCTTACTTGGACCTTACACCCAAAGGATGTGCAACAAAAGAAAAATAAATAAATGGGACCTCCTCAAAATTAAACACTTTTGCACCTCACAGAACTTTGTCTAAAGGGTGAAAAGGCAGCCAACTCAATGGGAGAAAATATTTGGAAATCACATGTCCAATATGGGTTTAACATCCATAATACACAAAGAGATGTTTCAAATCAACAATAAAAAACACAGACAACCCAATTTAAAAAATGGGCAAATAACTTGAATAAACATTTTACCTAAAGAAGAAATACAAGTGGCAAAAGTACATATGAAAATGTGTTCAACATCTTTAATGATTAGGGAAATGCATATCAAACCACAATGAGATATCATTTTATACCTATGAAAATGACCACTATTAAAAAGACAGAAACCTACAAGTGTTGGAGAGGATGTGGGGAGAGAGGAACACTTATTCTCTTTTGGAAGGAATGTGGAATGGTACAGTGCCTGTGTAGGACTGTTGCAGTTCAAAGGAATTTGAATATATACTTGACATGTGACCCAGAAATACCACTAATAGGTATATACCTGGAAGTGCTGAGAGCAGTGACACAAATACACATCTGCACACGTATGTTCATAGCAGTGTTATTCATGATTGCCAAAAGTTGGAAACAACCCAGGGGCCTATCAGCCAATGAATGGATAAACAAACTGGTGTATTCCCAAGGTGGAATATTATGCAGCTGTAACAAGAAATGAAGTCATAAAGCATATGATAACATGGATGAACCTGGTGAAGCAAGACAAACATAAATGGAAAAATATTGTATGATTATGTTACTATGAAACAAATATATTCTGTAACATATTGTATGATTCCATTTCTATAAAATGTTAATATAAATCAATCAAACAAAGAATGAAGGGATTCAACGAGTGGCCTCAAAAATTTTCTTAGTATGCAAAATGAATTTATTATGCTACAATTACATTTTCTGTTATATATAGGAGTCAGAATTATTTGGCAGGGTTCTTAACAAGAGTAAAAATATTTATTTAGAAGCATTAATATTTTGATAATAAAATCAGACTTTAATACTTCGAGACCAGTAAAACAATAGTTATTTATTGATTGTTTTGATCTTTACAGACACTTGTGACAAAATCCAGGCACACATTCATCAGTTTATTTTTTATTTATTTACTAAAATTATAATTTTAAAGAAGTTTTAGATTAGAGAAATGTTACTTCAAAATATAAGCCATTCTTATATACCCTACGCCATCCTTCTCTCATATTTTCCCCTATTAATAATCTCTTACATTAGTGTAGCATATTTGTGGCAATTGATGAACAAATCCTGAAGCAGTGCTACTAATCATGGTCTATAGTGATGGAGTTTCAATCAAAGGCCATGACTACTGACAGTAAGCAGATCACTTTGGAATGTAGGAGATACCCTGGAATGTAGGAGATAAGAGCCTAATCTCAAGATAATGAGATAGGATCTTATAGTAGCTGAGTGGGGAAACATCCTGAGCTTCTATTGAGTATTTTGTATGTTAGATAAGATTTACAACATCTGCTACATGCAGGAATGTAAACCCTTCAAGACTTGCTGGTTTTAGTAAAATGTAAACTGTCACATATCTATTGCCTTTGGATATGTGCATATGTGTTTTGATTGGTCCAAAACCAAATAAAAGCCATGCTCTATGGTGTGGCTGGGCTCTTCCCACCATTTCGGATGGAGAGTCCCCTGATCCCAGTTTTTTCTTCTCTTTGTCTTATTCTTTCTCATCCATGGCACAGGTTTCATGGACCGAGTTCTTGGACAGCAACACTAAAGTTTACACTATGGATTAAACTTTGCACTGCACAATTTTATAGGTTTTGACAAAATATATAATGGCCTGTATCCATCATTGCAATATCATGCAGAAAAATACCAATAGTATAAGAAGGCCCTATGCTCCACTTCTTCTTCTCTCCCCCTCCCATCAGGACCTTTGGTAACCACTAACTTTATATCAATGTTCTTCTGTTACCACAATAATAATAAGTCTATTTGGTCCATGATTATATTCCCCCTTTATGTTTGTTCATTCCTCATTCTTGAGGATTTTGGTGATGTCCACAGTACTTCAGATTGAGAGGTGGTTTATATCTTATGGGGAAGATGGAAGGAACTGTTTGGCTTGCAGTTGTAGATACTCTTTGATCATCATTTTGTTAATTGTCCTTGATTCATCAGATGACCTAGAGAGTAGGTGTTGGCTGAAATTCTACTGAGATTCAGGACTCAACTGTCATATGAACATATAAATAATTTAAATCTCTGGGACATATATTTAATAGGCATTGTGCTAATTATAGATTAAAATAAAAGCAGTAGAAGAATCATATATAGGGAAATTATAAATGAGCCTAACTCTGTTACAGTGAGGAAATAGGTTATCATATATTCCAAGATAAGGCCCAATGACAGCATACTAATTTCATGGGTTTTCTGTCTTGCCTATTGTGTTCAGGTGTCTCTAGAGCCCTCAGGAGCACCACTGTTTGAAACTTTGTTATCTGTAGTAGTTAGTGAGATCTGCCTAAGTCATGCATATGTGTAACCTCTAGTATGATGTCCTGAATCACTTTGAAATTTCTTAGTGTAAAAGACTCTTCTATTTAATTTTCCTCCTTTTTGACAAGGTCTTTTTCCAAATGAATAGCTGCTTAGTGCTTGGTAATAATCCCTCATTGCCGGGGAGACTCATCCCCAGGAGTCAAATCCCACACTGGTGGGTGGGCATGGAAATTATAAATTAAATTGCAATTCATATTGTTAGGCTAAGTTTCAGTTTTATAAAAATAAGTTTCATAAGTACAAGCACTAAAAACAAGGGCTTGGTATACTGATCTTTTCTTTTATTAGTCACAGTCTATGTACTGTAAAGATTCTTGCCACTCTATCAGAGAACACAGAGGGACTCCCCTGGATGGGAATTTAATATTCTTTTCATTATTGTGCGGGTCACACTCACTGAGATAACACCCTATGACCACATGAACACATTCATCTTCTATAAAAGCATGCCCCAAGTGCACTCTTCCCCACACATCCCCCTAACAACAACACCTTGCACCAGTTTCCCTTCTCTGCCATAGCTACCAAAAGAACACTCAAATAATTGCTTTCTCAACCAAAGTCCTCTACCTACTCAGACTGCACCTGTTCCTTCCTCCAGCCCTCCCCCCAACTGTATGGATAGCCCAACCCAACCCCCAAACCCTGCTCACTCTCACAGGTCTGTATTATCAACACCATATAAATTGCTGAACCATCACTACCATCCTGTGTCAATCCTCCCCCATCCACCTTTTCATAGAGTCTACCACATTGACCATTGGCTCACTACTCTCTACTTGCTATCATCATTTTAAATAGGATGTAATATTCATAGATAAATTTAGTGGACTGAAAATTCACACACTGTGGTACCATTAAATAATACCTTCAGGGTCAAACTGCCTTATGCTCTTTTCTTTTAGTTTTATCTAATGCTTTATTCTGTGGACCATTTATTTATATATATGTAAATATATTTATGATTTCATTAAAATACCAGTAGGATAAATATACTTTTTTACATAATATCAGCATTTCTTGTCACAAATCACTAAGAAAAATGTAAGAAAGAAATTTAAAAAATTAGTCATTGGCATTTTGCAGTGATCTCTTTCCTTCTAATTATTAAAAATTGATGTATCATCATATTAATCTTTAAATTTATTTTCTACACATTCCAAAATTTAGATAGATTACATTCCACTAGTAGAACTTTCCATTTCTTTCTACATGATTGAACAAAGTCAATTCATGACTAATGTATTCATTTTTTACAAATATTGATTTCATAATGATCCAAAGTGAATTCCTTTCTAAGTACTTAGTTGCACAGTTCATTGGAATTGGAAAATAATTGGTATCTCTTCAGCTTTCTTAAGTTTTTAACTGACTGATTGAATGCATTCATTTTTATTAATGACAAGATTGAACATAATGTTCTGAAAGACCTTTGGAAGTCATCATGAGATAATCCAGGAAAGATACTTTTATTACATATAGGATTTTCATTTTATGTAAAACTGAAATCTTGTAATTTAACATAGGTTCATGATGTGAGTAATCAAATATTGTCTACAAACATTTCTGATAGTAACTAATGTATTTTGTGATTTCAAGTGTCTGTTAGATATTTTCACTTCATTAGACCATGGAAAATGGGAATAATGTCACTGTGTTTATCTTGATACTTTCTCAAAACAAGTCCCTTGAAATGCTTTGTTTTGTATTGTTTTTATTTGCTATTTGGTTGTGAAACTTGCTCAGAATTATTTCTAGCTCATGCAGTCAGCTGATTAATCAGCCCATATATTGTTTCCTTCATTACCTTTCACTCTCTGACCTTTGCTACATTAACACGACGATGCCCAAAATAATGACTGCCTTCCTGGCAGAAAGGAAGACCATTTCTTATAATAACTGGATGACACAGCTCTTTTCCACACATTTCTTTGGAGGCATCGGGATTTTTACCCTCAGAGGGATGGCCTAGGAGCACTATGTGACCATCTGCAAGCCCCTGAACTACACTGTCAGCATGATTAGGCAGATGTATAAGATGATCATCATAGCTTGTTGCATTGGGGGATTGACACACTCTGCCAATAGTTTCATCATCTACATACCCTTCTGTGGTTCTAATGAGATAGATCACTTTCTCTGTGATGTGTATCCTTGGCTGAAATCGGCCTGTACTGATACATTCTGAGTTGGTTTCATGGTAATTGTCAATTCAGGTGTGATTTCTTAGGTATCTTTTGTGATTTTGATGATTTCTTATTTTCCAATATTATACACTTTCAGGGCTTACCCTGCAGAAAGCTGTAGCAAAGCTCTTTCCACTTGCAGTTCTCCCATAACATTTGATGTGTTATTCTTTGCACCTATTATCTTCATTTACATTAGATCAGCCATAACTTTTCTACACCATTATTGCTCCCATGTTCAGTGCTCTGATTTACACTCTGAGAAACATGGAAATGAAGAATGCCTTCGAGATGTGGGTAAATTTACTATAAGTATAATTATTCAAACAAAGATATTTCAGTTTGAAGCAAATGTTTCACAACAATGCAAGATTTTGGTAGTGTGGAGATGCCTGGGAGCCTTGTAGGATGATATAAATGTTTGTTTTGTAAATTCACAGATTTTACTATACATTTATTCCTTATGTATGTTCATGTATGAATGATATACCTCAGTAAAATTTCACTTAAAAAAAGTATCATTTCATTTTCAAAAAGAAGTCATTTATATAATAGCCATTGCTGAATTTCTCTCTAAGCATTGTTAAATAAGTATCTACTCAACCCTGAGTCCTAAAATAGATCTGGAATGTTAGGTAGATTTTATTCAAGAGCATGCAAGAGCCAACCTAAAATCATAGATCAGTATCTTCAGCCCTTGCCAAGACCACTTTTTAGTTGGGCATATTTGATTAATTTTCTCATGGCAATTTTTCTTTCACTATCTTCACATATCTACCTCAAATCTGCCTTACTATTACTATTCATTTTCACAGTATAAGGAAGAATATCTCTGTTCCTCTTGTAATTCTCTTGGAAAAACCTAACTGGAAGCCATCTTACAGGAGAAATGATGTTTTTAGACTCCGAGGTCGAGTATCATGGAGCAGAGCTTAGAAGGGTGGATTGTCCAGCTAAAGATAATAGATAAATGAGTGGAACGCTTAACCACCTTGGCTACTCAGTATTCATATAACCTTTCTCTATACTTTTTGAAGCTCCAAATAAAGCAGAAAAAAAAATTCTGTTTACATTGAGCAAGATGATTCTATGAAGATATCCTAGGCCTCTCACACAAAACGAGAAATATATCATTCCCCAAATCTTACTGAATGACACTGAATAATGTTTATTAAAATTTTACTTTCTCTTCTAGTTCAAATTACAACCACAAATGAATTATCTATAACATAAACAGATTAAAAAATTAATGATCAGAAATATCTCATATAAAATAAGCAAAATTTATTATTTCCTATATATGTATAAACACTAACAATAAAAAGAAAATATGCATTGTTACTACAGCTCTTATTGCTGTAATTTGTCATCAGATTTTTAAAAATGTTTATACCTTTATTTCTTCCAGTTTATGCTCCACCTTCCTTTCATTCTCAGGCTGACATTCATCTTTTTTGGTTCAATATTTATTTAGTTCTTCTGTTTTTTTAAATATTTATTATTTTTATTTATCACTCCCCCCTTGCTGCTTGTGCTTGCTGTCTGCTTTCTCTGTCCATTTGCTGCATGTTTCCTCTGTGCCTGCATATCTCCCCTTTGTTGCGTCATCTTGATGTGCCAGCTCTCTATGGGTGAGAGAGATTAGCTCTCCATGGGCATGGGCTGCCAGCTCTCTGTGTGCATGTGCATGGCTGTCAGCTCTCCAAGGGCACGTGCATGGGCCATCAGCTCTCTGTGGGTGAGTGCCAGCTTGCCCTCACCAGGAGGCCCCAGGAACAAAACCCAGGGTATTCCATATGCTATATGGGAGCCCAACCACTTGAGCCACTTCTGCTTCTCTAGTGAAACAGCCTTCATATAAGGAATCAGTAGGTGGATTTGGAACCTGGTGAGAAGACCATGTGTACATCAATACCCCAAGATGGCTGCTGGAAGACCCTCAGATTTCCGCCACCCAGATTCCCAAGAGAAGCTCCATATATTATCCCAGGGCATTACCATTGGCCCCACCTGGGGGATTGATGGGTGGGGTAATCAATCAGAACAGCAAACACCTGGGACTCCTCCCATGCCAATAGCAAAGGGGTGGAATAATTAACAGTTTAAAAAGCAGACACAAAGGTTATATCTGCCCTGCTCCTGCTTCTGGCAGCTCTAAGCCCTTATGTTCTCAGCCTTTTTGCTCTTGGCTCTGCTGCTGCTTTCATCCCTCATGGCTTCTGTGCCCTTCTCTCAACATGTCCCCCCAAATGGATCAACATGCAAGTAAAACCTGGGCATTTATAATCTATAATGGGAAATTGTAGTCTATAAATCAGCCCTCTTTATCACTCTTCAGTCCCTTACTCTCTATCAGGGAACCATGATCTGTTATTTTCTACCATTATTCTTCCCTCCACACCTATTTATAAATTACGAGCATCATTAACCTGACATGCACTGAAATTCATTTCTGCAGCATGGCAAGAACCTAGATTAAATTTGGTAACACTAGTGTTGCTATTTTTGATTCATTATCTATTATTCCTGAGTTTCTGAATCCTCAATGATCCTGATGATTTTATTCCTTAATCTTTCCATTACCTCTTACTATTTTTATTGGAAATTTTAAGACATGCTCAGAGAACCCCCTGGGTTGCAGATATTGGTCATCTACCCTCATTGTGTTGAAACAACCACATTTCCCCTGGTCATCACTATTAATAAATATACTCTCTCATTTTTTATTGGTTTAATAGGGGAATGAGGACTCCAAAATGTCCAGTGGCATTCTCAATAACCAATTCAATAAAATCATTTTTCTTTTCCTCAATTAAATGCATAATATTTTTTGTAGCTAAGATTTTAAACCAGCTGAAATGAAAATAACAGGACAGGAAGAAAACATTCTATTAATGGGTTTTTAATACAATAGTAAAAGGAGCTATTGCACTTATATCACTTGATTTCTATAACTTTTTTCTTAAAAATGAATGAACAATATCATATACTGGTCAAAACATCTTTAAGGATTTTTAAGGTGTTGTCTCTGAATAGGCACTTGAATGATCAGGAAGATATTTCAGCATTCTATCATACTGGCTACTTAAGCAAAATGGGGTGTATGGTAAGAACAGTGAGTTCCCTGGATGATGTGTCTTTTGCCATATCTTTTACATTAAAATAAGTTACTTGATCAGACTCAATTCTAGATGAATAACTTGATGGTGAATAAGATATGGCATAAGTCCATATATTATGCTGTTGCTATGAGCATTTTGAGCAGGGAAAGGAAATCCATTGATTTATTATTAATATCTTTAAGAAGCATCTAATTCTGTGAGTGCCCCTTTCATGAAGGAAAGATTTCATTGTAATCAACTTTCCACCAGGCAGTTTACTAGTCCTGCTGAGGGGTTATATATATTAGACACTTAATCTTGTTTAGAAAGATATCAGTTTTCAAAGTCTACCACATCCATATTTCTCTTTCCACATGCTCCTCTTACAATGTGACATTGTGACTACTCCCAGAAATTTTGGCAGTCATTTCTCATGCCCCCCCCCCATGAAAGTCAGAAAGCCATTGTGATTGCCTCAGCCAATATAATGTAGCAGAACTGAATCCATGTGACTTCCAATTCTAAAAATTAAAAACATTAACTTTGTTTTCTTGGGTTACTCACACATGGAACCCACTTGCCACGTTGTTCAGCAGCTCAAAATAGGCCACACAGAGAATCCATATAAAGAGGCCACATGTGGGTTACCATGGCCAACAGCACAGTTGAAGTCTTGGTTGAATATTTGAAGAAAAAGGATAAAGATTTTAGGGAAGTACTAATAAAAATAACACATATACTAGTGTGAGAAAAGTATAGTCAAAGATAAATAATAGAAACTACAAGTCAATAAATATCGATGAAATTTCATGACACTAGGTAATTATAACAGTTCTAAACATGTATCAACATAGAAATTTATAGATTTAATGGGACCTAATAGGCAGTTACAGCTCAATTGAACCAGAGATTCAATTGAGACTATATATTTCACTAAAGCACAAACAGATAAATTGGGGAAAAAGTCATATTCTATTATGTAAAGTGACTTTCTACAAATTTCACATTCACATTTTATAAGCCACTTCATCTGATGAAAATACAATGAAAATAAATTTCAAAAACAAAAGAATAAGTTAAATTTGAATCATATTTAAGTATAAAAGTGTATGAGGTATCTAAACTAATTCTTATACCTGGAAGAAAACAAAAATACTACTTTTATAGATTTATGCAGATTTCTGCTTTGAGCTAAAATAATTTGTATCTGAATAAACCACTGGGCAGTGTCATAGAAAAAATGGTGCATGCAGTGGAGTAACCAAGGCATTAGAGAAGAACAAAATATGCACAGTAAGGTTGATAGTGCTTTGTATTAAATGGACTATATTATAAAAACAGAGGTGCAAAATTAATGGGCTAAGCATTCAAAATACAAATCCAGAAGTGAGTAGCTGTGCAGTGAAGAGTAATGACAGGGGTATAGGGATACTAGTGGGTTGGGTGGTACAAGCTTGACAGTGGTGTAGGGTAGGGAGGATGAGTTGGATGGTCCATGGAACTTGGGGGAGGTTTTGGGAGAGAGTGGTGAAGACTGGCGATTGGTGGGTACATGGGTGAAGCTACAGTGTTGAGAAAACTATTACGGCAATATGACAAGGGAGGGTTACTGGTTTAGGGTGTTGAATAGGGGGGCACTTGGGACAGGGTGCACCTGGGACAGTCTTCTAGAGAATGTGTGAGTGATCATTTTGTCATAGTGTGCTGTATTAGTGGGGGGAGACACACATAATGAATGAGAAGGAATAGGACTCCCATGCTGAGGAGGCTGAATATGTTCTCAAACAGAGGGGAGGGTGTCTCTCAAGAGCATGGGCTGTTCCTAATACAGGAGAACAGACTGTGTCCAACACTCAACATTGTTTCAAGTGTCTATGAATCTTGTCTTTCAAGGAATGAAGACTAGTGGCTGCTGTGGGCTCTGAGGGGAGGGGGAAGGTGGAATAGAATAGATGGACCAGGGGATATTTAGTGGGCCATGGAAGTGTTTTGGATGATCTTACAATGAAGGATAAAGGCCATGTTAAATTTCATCAAAAATTTATAAAAGTGTATGCTTATGAGCGTTTTGCTTTTGAATTAGCAACATGGCCTAGTGCTGTATGGTGCCTAAGAGTTATCTCTTTGTTGCTCAAATGTGGCCTTTCTCTATGCCAAACTCAGCATGTGGATGCATTACCTTCCCCCCAGCCAGGAACATGACTACTGGGGATAAGTGTCCCTGGCACTGAGGTATTACTACCAAGCACCAGCTAGTGGTAAAACTGGAAAAAGACCTTAAATAAAAGGGGAAAAAGAGAATGACAAATGAATTTAAATGGCTAAGAGACTTCAAAATGGGTAGAGAAGTCACACTTACACACATCTCAGCAGGATCTCAAAGATGGCCAAAGTGGACACTACCCCAAGCAATGGGGCTCCTGAGGACCCAGAGACCCCCAGGCCTGGTGGTCATGGTAGCTAGCTCTGGAGTTGGTTCCTTGCCAGTGGGCCCTACTTTGGATATTGTGCCACTGAGTGTGACAGCGTTGGACTCAGATGTGACTTCTGTACATATGCCTCTTTTGTCCCTTTTGTTTAAACCTATAGTCGGTGCTGGAGTTGGTAGGTGTACATCCAGGAGACTTGAATTTCTGGACTGTCCATGTGATGGCTGTGCCCTGAGCCTCAGAGGAGTTGCAGCACCTACACTCTAGTTCATTGGACTCACCCAGGAGAGCTGACAGGGAGGTGAGGATGGACAGCCACCACACCAAGGAGCCAAGAAAGTCTACAACAGCAAAGCAAGAGAATCCCATCCATAAGCCATATGGGATTTAAGTCCCCTCTCAATTAGTGGTGGAGTAGGCATCACCATCCCAGAATCCTCAGGATTGGGGAATAAAATACGGACTAGAGTAGACTTACTGGTGTTCACTTATTGTGATTCTAGCAATGGAAGAAAGTATATCATTGATGTGGAAACCATGGCCAGTGGAGGTGCTGAAGTCAGGGAGAGGGAAAAAGATTTAATATGGGGGCATTTTCAGGACTTGGAATTGATGTGGATGGCATTGCAGTGACAGATAACAGGCCATTATATATCTTGCTTAGCCCACAGAATTGAGTGGAAGAGTGTAAACTACAGTGTAAACTATAGTCCATGTTGAGTGGCAATGCTCCAAAATGTGTTCAATGGCAATGAATGTATCACACTAATGAAAGAAGTCGTTAATGTGGGGAAAAGTGGCATGTCTGGTGAGTGGGGCATATAGGAATCCCTTATATTTTTTATGTAACAATTTATATATTTTAAGTATCTTTTAAAAATAAATAAAAATATATTTTTAAAAAATAAAGTATATTTCATCTGAAAAAAAAAGTATATGGTCTAAATTGTAAACCATAATGTAAATGATTGACCATGGTTGGTAGCTATGTTTCAGTATTTATAAATCATTTGTGACAAATGTACCATCCACATATAAAAAGATTATTAATAGGGAAAGGGGAAAAGGGGGAGGATGATGGGTATATGTGAGTCCCCTATATTCTGTATGTAGCTTTAGTGAGACCTAAAACTTCTTTGATGACAATATGAAAAAATGTAAGACACTAGGGAAGAAATGGAAGAAAATGCCACTGAAAATACAGGACAACTGATATTACAGTGATGAAAGAAAAATGTGAAAATTATTTTATTTTATTTTATTTTAATACTTTTCATTTTTTAATATACCCCATTTTTTACTTTATTTTAGTATTAGTTTCTCTAAATTATTATGCATTTTATTTCTTAAGTTTATACCCATCATTATTATTTCATTTTCTTTTTAATCAAATTTGGCAATATTCTTGGCTTCATTCTTGAAGATGTTTTGGATCACAGAAGGGTTAAAACTGTGGCAGGGCAGGATCAATTGAGTGGGGTGTCAGTGATGGGAGATACATGAGAGGAAGTTCACCTGGGCATACATAAAATGTATATAAATTTGTTCAGATTTTCATGGGACATTGCACTGTGGCTTGAGAATCATACAATAACTGAATTATTATTGAATTCCCATCCTGGGGAGCTCTGCCACATTCTCTAATGGAACAGCAACAATCCCTCAAGTACAGGAGCAATGACTATTTAAGAAAGATGGTCAATTGATGGCCCCTTGATATTGACAACTATGCTATGAGCCTTTTGCTCTTGAATTTGCAACTTAGCCTAATGTTATAGAGTGTCTAAGAATTATCTTCTGAGAGCCTTCTTATTTCTCAAATTTAGCCTTTCTCTAAGCCAAACTCAGCACATAAATACATTACCTTCCCCCCAGCAAGGGACATGACTCCAGGGTATGAGACTTT
>JAQZBX010056947.1:0-18064 GCA_029593785.1 Cabassous unicinctus
TCTCTTAAAAAAAAAAAAGTTGGCACCTATTTACATATTGGATGAAGAAAACAAAGACGACAGGGAGAAAGTATACAGAACATCTGGACCACAGGCCTAAAATTCGTGGTTATACCACAGATACCTACTTGGCTCTTGAGGGAAGGATTATGGCCCCTGCAGGCTTTACCAGTGAAAGTGATAAATGGGAAACGGCAGTAAGCATCCGAGCTGTGTCCCACTTAGGTGACCAATAGAACTGACCAGGGGTTTCTCTCCTCTTAAGTATTCTGTCCATCTCTCTGAAGAATATCTCCCATTTACACTGTCCTGTTCTTACTGAAAATTCTGTCATGCAAACAACTCCCTTTACTCTTTTATAAAATGTATAAGCAACAGGGATACTCAAACTTGTTAAGGCTCATTTCTTAAAAGCACGTGGTGGAAGCAGTTGTGGCTCAAGCAATTGGGCACCCGCCTCCCATATGGGAGGTCCCGGGTTCAGTTCCAGGTGTCTCCTAAAGAAGACAAGCAGGCAACAAGTAGACAGATGAGGGCGCCATCTTGGGGCAGGGAATGAAAATTTAAAAAATTTTTAAAGCATGTGGTATTAATTTAGAAGTCCCCCTAGGTGCCCGTCCTGGGTATTTCAAAAGTACTATGTTCATTTTTACCACAGCACTTAACTATACTGCATCTCTGCTGGCCCACAGGACCAAAGGTCATCTGAAGGAAGTCTTGGTAAGTGCTAACATCCCCAGCACCCAGAAGAGACACCTGCTTATACCGAGATGCTCGGTGAACTATTATTGAATGAATAATGAATAAGATATTGGAGGGACCAGAGTTCACTGAAAAACAAAACTGGATTTGGGATTAACAGGTACTTGCCCTGGGATGCCATCCATATGATGGTATACCTGTACACCTGGGTGAGGTATACTAAGCATGGCAATAATCCTTCACCACCCAACCTTACTATCACCCACCATAATTCCACTGCATTGGACACCTGGAATTTCTCAATTTCCATTTCTTTCATTTGGAGAGATCAGAAAGTCCCTAGTCATGGATGAAAACTGAAATGAGATTTACAGGGAAGCTATGAAACAGGGACCATCTTCCAGGGGCCCATGGCTACTGCCCTTAGCAGTCAAGGTTGGAAAGGAGAGGCTTTTACACAGTAATGTCCATTCTCAAAGTCCCTAGGTGTCAGGAAAGCAGCAGGAGGCAGAAGCTTCTTGATATGACTTCTAAAACCTTGGACTGAGGCTTCAGGGGACCATTTTCCAACTTCCTGGCCTAAGGGGCAGCTGAAGAAGCATGCTGCTATCATTGCTCTAGAAAAGGATACCAGAGTTGTTGGCTTCAGTCATTGGTATTGTTCTAGGAGTCCTCCAGGGACCCAGTCTAGGATCTGTTCCTTCGACCTTTCCATCAATTTATAAGTACCTAATTCCCTATTTATAATAAACCAAATACAGATTGGTTTCTGTTTCGTGCACTGACTCTGACTGATAAAGAGAGCTACCAATTTTCACATGTCCATGATCTGCCAGGCACTTTATTCATTTAATCCATAAAACAATCCTCAGGACAGACAGTGTCTTAGTTTTCCAGGCTGCTCTGATAAATGCCACACAATGGCTGGCTGAGCAACAGGGACTTACTGTCTCACAGTTTCAGGAACTCGAAGTCCAGAATCGAGGCATTAACAAGGCTGTACTTTCTCCCTAGAGTCTGTACCATTCTGGTGCTGGCTTGCCCCAATGTTTGGCATTCCTTGGCTTACATCTCTGCATCACAGTCACATGGTGCTCTCTCTCTCCTTCTGTCTGCTCTTCCAATTTCCACTGACTCCCAGCTTCTTCCTGAAGAGCTTTCGATCCTTCTCTTTATAAGGCCTCCAGTAATAGGGATTAAAACCCACCCTGGTTAAGGTGACCACACCTTAACTAATAATGACATCTTTAAAAATCCATTTACAAATAAATTCACACCAACAGGAATGTGGATTAAGATTAAATACACATCTTTCATTGCGATAAATAATTCAATGTACCATAGGCAAGGAAGATAGTATTAGCAAGCCCCTTGTAAAGAAGATGGAATTAAGGCTCAGCAATTAATGTAACCAGCATTAATACCCAGGTTTGACTCCAAAACCCCCGTTTTTCCACAATGCTATATTATACAAATTTTTTATAAAATAGTTGTTTTAGTTTGCTAAAGGCTGTCAATGCAAAAATACCAGAAATGGGTTGGCTTTTATAAAAATTTATTTGGGGTAAAAGCTTACAGTTCCGAGGCTGCAAAAATATCCAAATCAAAGCAACATCAGAGATGCTTTCTAACCACAGTCAGCTGCTAGCAGATCCTGGAGTCCTGCCACGTGGTGAGGCAAGATGGCAGGTCTGCCGGTCTCTCTGGTTTCTCCTTGAGCACAGCTGTGAGCAATCAGACATATGTCCCTGGGCCTCATCTCCTTGAGCCTCTCAGGCCTTCTCTGTCTTTCTCCAACTGTAGGCGAACCTGGAGTTCTCTCACATGGCCGGGTCAAAAGAGCAGAGCTCCCTTTTCTGTGTCTCCCTGTGTGTTCTCAGTTTATATAAGATCCAGCAAGAGGGCAGAGACCCAACCTGTGTAACATCTCACTAACTTAGTCCAATCAAAAGCAATCTAATCAAATGTTCTAATCAAGGTCCCTTAGCTGAATCTAATCAGAGTCTCACACCCACAGAAATGGATTAGTTCAAAAACATAACCTTTACTGAGTCACAAAATCTCAGAAAAGTAATATGAAATAAGTAATAATAATGTGTAAGATGTATCTCCTCCAAAATAAATCTTAAAGATAAATAAAACAAAACATACAGAAGAAGCAATAGGATACTAGCCCAGTCCAGACAGGGACTCAGCTGTAAAATACAGAGGTTTCAAACAAATTATGTATAAGGTCCTTCCAGGTCTAAAACTATAGTATGCAATGCTATATGAGAATATACTTTGGGCTATCTAAATAAAGGTAGTATATGTAAAAGCACCATTAGGAATTTAGAATACACATTATACTTCAATGAAAGATAACCTGCAGAAAGTTTTAGATTAGCTACTTTGACTACAAAAATTATTTTCATTCAATTAATCATAGGAAAATATAAAACATGAGTCTGTATTTTTCCAACCCACAAATTAAGCCATACAATTATAGAAGCAAAGCTAGCACAAGGCCTTTGAAAAAGTTTAAGAATATCTAATTACTAGAATGCCTCATTTAATAATCAATAAGCAATGTTATATCAATTTAATATAGTACTTAGGTATTAATATAGTACTTTCCTTGTTTAAAAAGATAATAGAAACCATTAACATTCAAAGTAACAGATCAATAAGAAAATGGTAGTACCATAAAACATAATTAACATGCCAAATAATAAACTTTTGTAATATTTACAGTTGATAATAATCTGGTTAATGAGACACAAACTTGCCATAACTGCTAATCATAAAATGTCATTCACAAAAGTAAAAACACTATAAAATATCAAGAGAAAAATGCCCTTATAAATGAAAGCTTATTATTTTAATGTTGTGACAGAAAATAGATTTTATGCCATCTCCAATCAACTGGAGGTAATTACCTAAAAAGGCCTGAGAAGGATCCCCAAGGGCACTCAGGACTTGTGACTGATTAGACTGTTCTGGCCCTGGATTCAGGAGAGCATCAGCCTAACTGAGGTCTATTCACCTACACAGACCAAGGGGATATGTTCTCAAAATGTATATAACTTTATGAGAAAATACAACACCTAGAAAACAAATATGTTTAGCCTTATCACTGCTAATAAAACTTGCAGTCAAAGTACAAAAATCAGAAAACAAGAAATAGATTTTCAAATCCCAGGATGAGTTTTTGTTGATGTATTTACCCTTCTTTCTTTAATATTTCTGCTGTAAGTATTAAAAATTCAATAAATGGGCTGAATGAATCATAGAAGGGATACATTTGCTGATCCAATAAACGAGTTAGAGTATCATGTCAAAGAATTCTCCCAGTAATAGCACAAAAGGTCTAAGAAATGGAAGAATGAGGATCAATAGATTACAATCTTTTCATACCAGGAATTCCATAAATAGAGCATGGAAAATAGAGGGACAACACAGAAATAGAAATCTTAGAAGAAAACATCCCTGAGCTGAAGAAGAACCAGTAGGATTCTTTCCTGCCCCAACATATTCACCAAAAATGCTGAGAATGGTTACTGAAATAAATCCAACATGTAGAAATATTCTAAAAAAAATTTCAGAATGTCACTTTTAAAAGAAAAAATCATAAAAGCTTCCGGGGTGGCAGAAGAGGAGACACATACTACCTATAAAAGAATAAGAATCAGATTGGCATCAGACTTCTTATCAACAACACTGGATACCAAGACAATGAAGCAAGTTCTTCAAAGTTCTGACAGGAAACATTTTCAAAATAGAATTATGATGGTAAAATACAGACATTCAAAGCAAAATATAAATATATATATATATATATTCATATACTTAAATTTTCATCTAAAGATCTCACTTTTTCTAGTCCCTGAATGGTGGTCAAAAAATTGCACAGCTCCTAAGAAAACGAGTCCTGAGAAAATCAACTGTGGTAGTATGAGACTGTATGTACCCCCAGAAAATCATGCTTTTAAAGCTGGTCCATTCCTGTGGCTGTGGATTTATTATGGGTGGGACCTTTTGATTAGGGGTGGCACAGGGTGGATCTTAACCCTCTTACTCGACTCCTTTATAAGAGAATGAAATTCAGATGAAGACAGAGAGAACCACGGAAGCAGGAAGCTGAAGGCAAGGAAGTCAAGAGGAGGAGGGGCCCAGCAGACATCCAATGTGCCTTGGTCATGTGACAAGAAGTCCAGGATCGCCAGCAGCTGGTCTTCAGAGAGAAAGCATCACCTGATGATGCCTTGAGTTGGACATTTTCATGGCCTCAGAACTGTAAGCTTGCAAATAAATCCCCATGGTAAAAGCCTACCCATTTCTGGTACATTGCATTTCAGTAGCCTAGCAGGTTGAAATACCAATAAACAAAATAAGGTAAGTCCATTAAAAAAAATACTGAAGGACTTAATCCATTACAGTAGAGCTCTGGGCATTATCCAGGAGTCCTAGACTTTGAATTCAGAAGGAACTGGAAGAAAGGAGTTAGATTTTCTTAGAGCAAGTCAATATAATTTAGCTGCCTGGTTTGTCAATAAGGACTGACTTTGCCACTTTGGTTACTGGTGGCCATTTTCCATAATTGAATAAACAAAATCTGCAGTTCCAACAATTTAATGAAAATATATTTTAATATATTTTATATTATATTTAATCTATTTATATATGCTTAAATATATAAATATATTTTAAGTACATAATGGCAGAATTTAAACATTTCACCAAAAATGATTTAAGGGAAGCAGATGTGGCTCAATCGATAGGGCTCCCATTTACCACATGGGAGGCCCCGGGTTCGATTACCGGGGCCTCCTGGTGAAGGCAAGCCAGCCCGTGCGGTGCGGTGAGCTGACGCAGCCGGACGACCCAACAAAGGGAGACAAGCAGACACAGAAAATCACACAGCAAATGGACACAGCGAGCACAAGCAGCAGCGGGGGATAAATAAATAAATAAAATCTTAAAAAAATATAAAATAAAGTAGAAGAAAATGTTGTAGATTATATTTAAAAAAAAAAATGATTTAAGATGTAAAGGTTTAAATAAGTTCCCTGTGATGCTAGTTTTATGTGTTACTTAGGCTAGGCTATCATACCCAGCTATTCAATTTAAAAACACTAATCTAGATGTTGCTGTGAAGGTATTTTTGTAGATGTGGTTAACATCCATAATCAGTGGTTTTAAATAAAGGAGATTATTCTTGATAACCTAGGTGGGCCTCATCCAGTTAGTTGAAAGGCTTTAAGAGGAAAACTGATACTTCCCTGAGGAAAAAGAAATTCGACCCACTGGTCTGCTCTACAAATTTCAAACTTGCCTAGCCAGCCCCAACAATCCCATCAGTCAATACTTACAATAAATCTCTTTATTTTTATAAAGGACACACACACACACACCCCTACTAGTTGTTTCTCTGGTAGAACCCTGGTTGATACAGTTCCTATAGGCAAAAAGAGTATACTTATAACTGTAAGTATTTTATAATATACATATAAGTATAATTAATAGCCATTTGTAAAGTTTTGGTGAAGCCTTTGTACTGGGCTTCTCAGAAAATAAGAAAGTGAATGACTAATGTGACTAGTTAATAATCCTCTTTCCAAATCTGGTGGTTTTAAATTCTCTGCTTTCAGCAAAACTGAAAGTGGACCTAATTGAATTGTTCAGCTGCTAAATCATTAAAAATTATTCTTGATGAAAGATTTCTATATGATTTTTCACATACAGCTCAGGAGAAGATCAAAAAACTGATTTATTTCTAAGCTGAGGGCGGAGGTTTCTGCTGCTTTGTTAACATGGCTTAAAATAGTGTCTGGTATATAATAGGAGGCTCAATATATATTTGATAAATGAATAAATGAACAAAACGCCTCCATTCTGATCTACTTACTTAGTGAAAGAATATTGTCCGTACTCACATCTATAAACACAAGAATTAGGAAAAGAACCAAGGCCAAACCCTGTCCCACTCTAGCAATGAGTTATATTAATCCAAAATTGCTTGCCTAACTGAAGGTAGGAGGAAGCCCTATGCTGTTAAGAGATGATCTCGTTAAGAGATGGTTTCCAGTAAAAATGTATTTTCATGTTTAATAATTATCAAAATTTGTTCAACATTTTTACCGTGATTGTAATAATTAAAACCAAAAGAAATGTTTGACTATGCCTATGGACTTAGGAAATATCAACAGTTTTTAAATTTCACAAAAATTTGCACAAAATGATAGGATGATGAATAAAACTTTCAAGAATAAAATACATTAGTATAAAATTCTGTGGAGAAAGCAAAACGGAAATGAGTTCAAGGAGAAAAAAGGCTCATGTAAAATTCAAACAGAAAGTAGAACTTGTTCTTGCCTTGTTTTTAACCTGTTAATGGTGCACAAATGGTTACATTTCTTTTCCACCAGACACAGGTAAATCTGTGTTATAACACTTTATTTTAAAATGTCATTATTTACAACATATTAGATATTATATCCTTTGCAACTATTTAAATTTTTGGTGAAAAAATTTAGACATCAACTTTAAAATGCATATGAGAATAAAAATTTAAAAAATTCTAGAGTAAAAAATGTGAGAAACACTATAATATGCTATCATTTGTGTAAAAAATAAGTTGGTCGGCGAGATTATGTATATAGACATGTGTATGTATTTCCTTCTGAATACTTGGATTTTTTTCTAAAAGAGACACCAGAAACTAGTAACAAGATTATCTGTATGATGGGAGAATTGGGTTTGGGGGAACCTAACATAGGAGTTTTTGCACTGAATATCTTTGGTATCTTTTAAATGTGACTCACATCCAAATATTACCTTTCTAAAGTCAAATGTGCAGGTAACCATTCTAAGATGATGAATAGGATGAACAACTTCTTGACAAATAGAAAACTTAATGAAACCAACATAAAAAAGGAGGGGAGGAGAAAAAAAACACAAGGAATTAAATTATGATTAAATATAAAAGAGTTAAATGTCCTTAACAGAAACTTAGAGACTCTTAAAATAGGCTAAATAAAAAATAAAAAAAAAAGACATAAAAAAACAAACAAAAAAAATCCAGCAATATGTGGTTTATAGAGATACGCACAAAAAAATCAAAAACCTAAAGGACTGAAAATTAAAGGATAAAAAATATATAAAAGTGAGAAATGCTAACAATAAAAATATCAGAAAAAGCAGAATTGAAATGGAAAGCATTAGAGAGAGAAAATATTTCATATTTTAATTGTTCAGGAAGAAGAATCTATCTGGAAAAACAAGCTTTATACCACCTGACAGCATAAATTCAAAACCAAAAAGTGTTAGAAACACAGGAGAAATGGACTATTATTCAAA
The DNA here is from genome assembly GCA_029593785.1 of Cabassous unicinctus. Classification (NCBI taxonomy): domain Eukaryota; kingdom Metazoa; phylum Chordata; class Mammalia; order Cingulata; family Chlamyphoridae; genus Cabassous; species Cabassous unicinctus. The sequence continues at coordinate 8,041 of JAQZBX010056947.1, forward strand.
GTATTAGATGAAATAAATAAATAAGCCTACTCTTGTAAATAAGGATAGGATAAAAAAGAAAAAGATGTCTTCACAAAGAAACTATCTACCGACTGAGTTGTGAGTTGGGTGTGGGGTGAAGGAAGCAGGAGCAAAGTGTAAATGAAACAAGACTGGCCTTAGGTTGGCAAATGCTGAAGCTTACACGTTGCAATGGTTATATGGGGGCTCATTATGCTGTTTTACATTTCTGTTGTTTGAAAAAATGACTACTCAAATGTAAATAAGTATTACACAAACAGGTTCTCAGAGAAAAATGTTGTAGGCATAAAAGCATTCATTGGAAAACAAGAGAGAGAGAACAAATGGATCTGACTTTTCTTTTTTTAATCTTTTTTCTTCTCATGAATGACAGAATATAAAACCTATCAGAATTTATATTGGGATTTCTTTAACCTTACAATTTAGGGAGAACTCAAACATTATACTGAACAAAAATATTTACAATATATAATAACAACAAGTTCTAGTTCTCCAGTCTTATTCAAGCCTTGTTTTATACCCTTCAGTAAAGTTTTTTGTTTATTTGCTTGTTTTCAGGAGGTCCAGAGATTGAACCTGGGACCCCGTACATACGAGGCAGACGCTCAACTACTGAGCTATACCTGCTCCCCTTCAGTAAAGTTTTAAGACATTCTTCCTATAGTATTATATTGATGCACAGTTCCACCTAATTTTCATACGTTGATCTAGTATCCTGCCAATTTACTTAACATTCTTTTTTAGGTTTTATCAGTTAATTCTCTTGGATTTTCAGGTAGATTATTATGTCATGTGCCAATATTTTATCTCATCTTTTACAGTATTTATACCTCATTTCTTTCTCTTGTCTTGGCTTAGTAGTAATGACAAGGGAGCTTTTGTCTTAACTTCTGCCGTTGAGCATGGATGTTATTTCTAAGAGGTTGCTGGTAGTAACCTCTACCAAATTAAGGTGTTTCCTTCCAATCACTATTTTACTAAGAGTTACTAACAGGAATCTTTATTAAATATTTTGGTTTCTCTTAAGGTAAATATGTGGTTTTTCTTTTTTGACTTATTTCTGTAATAGAATCCTTAATGTTGAACAATCTTCATATTCTTAGAATAAAGCTGACTTTATCATGATAAATTATTCTTTTAATTTACTGGTAAATTTGATTTGCTCATATTTTATTTAGTATGTTTAAATCATAGGATAAGTGATATTTGTTATAGTTTTCTTTTTTATGTTTACTATGCCAGTCTAATATGAGTATCGGAATTATGCTAGATTTTTTTTCTATGTTCTAGAACAGTTTACGAAACAGTAGGGTTAACTGTTCTTAAAGAACCCCCCTATAAAACTGTCTGGGCATAGTGCTAATTTAAGAATAAACTATTTTGCTTTTTTTCATTCTTTTTTTTATTTTTTCTTAGAAGGTACCAGGGATTGAACCTGAGACCTCATACAAGCGAAGCAGGCACTCAATCACTGAGCTACACCCACTACCCAAGAATAAACTATTTTTAACTCTACTTTTTACTCCTTCTATGATTACTGAACTCTTGGAGTCTTCTCCCAGCATCTGAGTTAATTTTGGTTGAGTTTTCCTGGAAATATATTTATTCCATGGAGACTTTTAAATTTATTAAGATAAAGTTGGTAATACAGTCCCTTAGAATTTTTAAAATATCCTACATATCTATAGTTATGTTCCCAAATTGTTTGTCTCATTTTGTAATCAGAATTGTTGAAGTTTCATCTATGTTATTGATCTTTTAAAGAACCAGCCTCTGATTTTGTAATTTCTACATTTTCCCCTACTTTATTAATTTTAGCTTTTATATTTAATTCCATATTCTTTTCTTTTGGAATTATGTTTCTCTTCTATTTATCTTGATTTGAATGTTTGGTTTAAATAATTTTTTTTTTTAAGGATTGCTCTGAAGACTTTAAAATTTTTTCCTGAATATCACTCTGGCCTCACCCTACAGGATTTTTTTTTAATATACTTTTTTATTTTTATTTTTTAAGTTACTTAGATTATATAAATGTAACATAAAAAATGTAGAGGATTCCCATATGCCCCACTACCTACACCTCCCACATTTCCCCACATTAACAACATCCTTTAGTGTGGTACATTTGTTACAACTGATGAACACATTTTGGAGTAAGCGTGGATTATAGTTTACACTCTCTCCCGCACAATTTCCTACTGGATTTTAAGATACAATACTTTCACTGTCACTTAATTTGGAATAGTTCACAATTGCAGATTTTTTTCCTTTAGCACAAAAGCTACTTAAAAGAATGTTTGTTTGCTTTAATTTCCAAATTGGATAGTATCACTGCTGGTTTTCCTTTCATTGTTGTTTATTTTATTGGCTTATAGACATGGAAAGTTACCTATGCAGCTCCTGCTTTTTGATATATATTAAGGTTTCTTTGGGCCTCTTTTATAAACAAATGTTTTGAAGAGTTTGCCTTTTAAGAAGGTTGTCACATTTTTGTTATTACTGTTATGTTCATACTAATTCTGGCCATCTATTTTCTATTCACTGTGATTTGTTATTGTTCTTTTTCCCTTTCTGAGTTGAGGGTTACTTGGGCCCATTTTTCATCTATTAACTTGGCAATCTAGGTGAAGTAAAATCAAATGATTCATCTGTATCCTTCCATTGGTTATATTTAAACTGTTAAGAAATATTTAACTACTACAGTGAACTTTCAATCAACAGAATAAATTGAATAGTACTGATAGCCACCTCTTTCCCCCAAATATCAGACTGTTAAAAGACTTTTAGACCTCATTCCCATTTCCAATTTTTGATAATCTGGAATTTTCATTCCTAAATTATTTATTCATGTCATATTTCTCATGTGCTGAAAAATGTCTTTAGTCTTTCACATTACTATTGAATTCTCAATTTAAAATGATCTCCACTTCTAATACCTAAGAAATCTGATCCTCATTTGTTAACTTTCCCTTTCTAGACACTTTACAGGAGTCTCTTTTTCTTTGGTGCTCTGAATTGATGTGTCTCAGTCTTCTTTCATTCGATCTGAATATTCTTGTCCATCTGCGGGGAAATTTTCTTCTTTTTAGCAATTTCTCCCTTTCTATCATTTTTGTTATTTAAATCTTATAGCTTCTGGACCTATCTTCTAAGTATCTTAATTAATCATATTTTACACTTGTATTATTGCTCTATATTTTTTAGGTATTTCCTAGATTTCCAGATTTTCCACATCAGGGTATTTTTTTTATTATTCAATCCTTCTAACTCACTATTTTATTTTAACAAGGATTTTTTTAGCTTTCCAAAAACACTTTCTTATTCCAATTATTCTTTACTTATAACAAATGTTCTTATTTTGTAGGATATATTTCACATAAAATCATACATAGAGAAATTCACCCATAAATGTATATAAAATTTGACTTCCATATATTTGTTTCAAAACTGGGTTAGTTTTGCATACTTATGCAATTTTTTATTCAATTATATATTGCACTATGTTGATACATATATACCTATTTCCTTCATTTAAATGGCTACAATAGGTACAGTATCCCTAATTTATTTAGCTCAATACTCTATTGCTGGACACTTAGGTGTCTCTTATCTTGTGCAGCTAGAAAGGCACATTTCCTTAGGCACTTTTCTATGACAAATACCCAGTAAGGAAAATTCTGAGTATTAGTTTTGCTAGGTATTACCAAACTCTCCCTTTCATTCCAGGTCAAGCCAGTATCAATCCTAGGTGAATATAAATCACTTTTTAAGACTTTTTATTCTTTAGAAATTTAATCTCTAATTTTTGGGAATTAGAGGAAATCTTAAGAGAATTTCTTTTTTTAATTTGTACACACTAAGCACCTTCAATATTTCCAGCACTTTGCTGAATGTTAAAGGATATATTAGTGAACAAGGCAGACATGGCTTTTGTTCTATGACAGTTCAGTGCAGCAGTTCTTTATGTGCTCTAAGGGGTCTTTCGGAAATGCAGGGGCACGTTTGGTTGTCACATGACTAGGGGGTAGTTGCACTGTAGCATTTCATGGGTGGCAGACAAGGATGTGAGAGGTCCTACGGTATATAGCACAGGGTTCCACCAGCAAAGAATTAATTCACATCCCTTTCAAACGTCCTTTTGGACATTTGTGTTGGTGAAAAACATGATCTTGTCACCTGACATGAGAACCTAGTTCCATTTTATGTATGTGAAAAAAGTATTTGGGGCATGGTGTTAGTATAGAATAGAAAAGCAGACATTTTCCCTGACTTAAGCTCACTGTGGCCAAAAAATCATTCAGAAGGAACACATCCAGTGTGAGGCAAAAGTGCAAGATTTCTTCACATTAGTCAAACTATCAAAAGAAAAATTATAAGTTTTACTGAAAGAAAACTAATAATTGGTTAAACACTTTTAGTAAGCAGTCAAAAATATATGCAAAGACAGAAAAATTATTGTAATCCTGCTCCAGTTATCCACTGCTGCGTTACAAATCACCCCAAAACGTGGTGGCATAAAACAGCAATTATTTTATTTTGCTCATGGGTTCTGTGGGTTAAGAAATCCAGATAGGGCACAAAAGGAATGGCTTGCCTCTTCTTAACAATGATAGAATCCTCTACAGGAAGAGTTGAATGGCTGGGGTTATAATCATCTGGTGACCTCGTCAGTCATGTGTCTGGCACATGGGCCCAATAAGGACTGTCAACGACAGCACCTACACATGACTCTCCATGTGGCATTATCTTCCCACAGTGTGGGGGCTGGATTCCCATGAGGAATACCCTGAGAGCAAATAGGAGAACCAGACAATCCAGATGCAAGCTGCATGGCCTTTATAAACCACCTTTGGAAGTAACATAGAGCATTCTCTCTACTGAACTATACTGATCTAGGAAGTCACAAGGCCACCCAGATGCAAGGGGAGAAGACAGACTTCACGGGTCAATAGGAAAATGTCAAAGAACCTGAGAATCATGCTTAAAACCACCACAAATTCTTTTCGGCCAACCAACGGGTTAAAATGAAACAACAGGTAACCTGGCTGCTCTTCAGATTTGTTTCCCTGGTAAACTTAAGGCTATAAACATTGTGGAGAAATTTCAATACGCAAAATAGATGAAGGCTGGAATGATGATGAAGACCTTGTCCCTGCTATTTCAGAACTTAACATTCAGCATGCAGAATGTACATATTAGAGAAGACAACAAAAGTCCACGAAGAACCGGGTCACTTCTCAGCAACTCAGGAAGCTAATCGGTAAGACTTGTGTCTGCTGAAGTGTGTTCAGCACACGGAAGAGCCTGGTGTTAATTTTAGCCACGTTTTTCCTTTTGTAGTTTCTTAATGTTGAGTTTTTATTCCAATTAACATAGAGATAATATGATTTAAATTAGATATTCAAAAAGCCAGATATATGAGTAATCCTACCAATTGCTTTCAAGCAGGTTAATAAGGTTGAATCTTGAATTCAAGATGGAGATCTCAAGGTTTAAAGGTTTCTGAGAGGGATTTTCATTTCAAATCTTCTGGTCCACCCTGAAAACCTAGAGATGATGCCTGTATTGCACTGAAAAGAGGTTATCTGTCACTTTATGAGTATTGTGATTGTGAGAGTGTGAGTATGAATGGGTATGTATGAAAACAGTGTGTATGGGAGTGTGAATGCATTGCATACACAGCTCTTCTTGCAGGCAAGATTTAGAAAGATTTAGAAAGGCAAAATTTACATTTGAAAGCAAGGACACCATAGATGTTAACTTTAAATCATGTAAGATGTAGCACAAAGAAATAAATAAATATTGTTGTGTAAAAAACTCTTAAAAAAAAAAAAAAAAGAATGTACATATTATAGGACAAGGCCAGGAAAGAAAGCCAAACAGGATAGAGCCAATGTACTCACAGCATCCAAATCAGTACTTTCAAGCAATCACTTGTGACTTCTTATTCTATGTCTTTTTTTTTTTCTATAATCAATGGCTTTTAGTATAATCACAATGTTGTGCATTCATTACCACAAAAATTTTAGAACAATTTCATTACTCCAAAAATAAAAACTCCACATCCCTTAGCAGTCTTTCCCCAACCCTACATAACTAGTCCAACTTCATCTTTATAAATTGATTTATATTTACATTTTATATAAACGGAGTCATACAATATGTAGTACTTTGTGTCTGGTTTCTTTCCATTAGCATAATTTTTCATCTGATATTAGCATCTGGTAGTATTAATATACATTTGTTCAACTTCAAAGAAAAACAACCTTACATATGCAATTTTACCCATATTCATATTTCACATAAGGTTTTGTTATGCTATATAGTTCCATGTTACATTTTTTAGCTTTCCTTTTAATGCTATACATGACCTTAGACTCTCCCTTTAAACCCCTAGAATTAAACTAGGGGTTTAAAGGGAGAGTCTGTAACCATGCTAGTTACAGACATTATGTTGGCCTTTCACCTTTTCTATTCACTTCCAAAGATTAACGTGCATTCTTTTTACCAATTCTGCACAAGTTAACCCTCAGCTTTCCATTCTCTAATCTCATTCTATTTTCTAGTGAACCATATTCAAGTTATTTACTCCATGAGTTTACACAATATATTTAGTTCATAGTAGTGAAATCATATAGTATTTGTACTTTTGTGTCTGGCTTGCTTCACTTAACATAATGTGCTCCAGGTTCATCCATGTTGTTATATGTTTTACTACTTCATTTTTTCTTACAGATGCATAATATTCCATCGTGTGAATAGACCAGTTTGTTTATCCATTCATTGGTTGATGGACACCTGGGCTGTTGCCAACTTCTGGCAATCATGTATAATGTTGCTATGAACATCGGTGTGCAGATGTCTGTTCGTGTCACTGCTCTCAGTTCTTCCGGGTATATACCCAGTAGTGGTATTGCCGGGTCACGTGGCAAATCTATATTCAACTTCTCTAAGAACTGCCAAACAGTCCTCCACAGTGGCTGTACCATTCTGCATTCCCACCAACAGGGAGTATGTGTTCCTATCTCTTCACATCCTCTCCAACACTTGTACTTCTCTGTCTTTTTAATAGTGGCTAATCTAATAGCTGTGAAATGGTATCTCATTGTAGTTTTGATTTGCATTTCCCTAATTGCTAGTGATACTGAACATATTTTTCACGTGTTTCATTGCCATTTGTATTTCTTCTTTGGACAAATGTCTGCTGATGTCTTTTGCCCATTTTTTAATTGGGTCATTTGTCTTTTTATTCTTGAGTTGTAGCATCTCTTTGTGTATCATGCATATTAAACCCTTATCGGATAGGTCATTTCCAAATATTCCAAAGAACTTTTCACCCTTTAGATAAAGTCCTTTGAAGTGCAAAAAGTGTTTAATTTTGAAGAGGTTCCATTCATCTATTTTTTTCTTTTCTTCCTCGTGCTTTGGGTGCAAGATCCAAGACACCACCACCTTTAAGGCCTTTAAGATGTTTCCCTACATTTTCGTCTAGCAGTTTTATGGTCCTGGCTTTTATATTTAGGTCTTTGATCCATTTTGAGTTGATTCTCATAAAGAGAGTGAGATAGGGGCTCTCTTACAGTCTTTTGGTTATGGATATCCAGTTCTTCAAGCACCATTTCTTGAAGAGACTGTTTTGTCCCGTTAACATGGCTTTGGTAGGTTTGTCGAAAACAAGCTGGCCATAGAGGTGAGGGTTTATTTCTAGACTCTCAATTCTATTCCACTGATCTATGTGTCTATCTTTATGCCAGTACCATGCTGTTTTGACCACTGTAGCTTTATAATATGTTTCAAGGTCAGGCAGTGAAAGTCCTCCCGTGATGCTCTTTTTTTTAGAATGCTTTTGGCTATTCAGGTGCACTTTCCCTTTCAAATGAATTTAGTAATTGCCTTTTCTATTTTTGTAAAGGCGGCTCTTGGAGTTTTAATTGGTATTACACTGAATCTATAAATCAGTTTGGGTAGGACTGACATTTTCATGATATTTAGTCTTCCAATTTATGAACATGGAAAGTCTTTCCATTTGTTTAGGTCTTTGTTGATTTCTTTTAGCTTTGTTTTGTAGTTTTCTGCATATAGGTCCTGTACTTCTTTGGTTAAATTGATTCCTAGGTATTTGAGTCTTTTTGTTGCTATTGTAAATGGATTTTTTTCCCCTGATTTCCTCCTCAGCTTGTCAATACTAGTGTACAGAAACATTACTGATTCTGTATGTATTGATCTTGTATCCTGCCACTTTGATGAACTCGTTTATTAGCTGAAATTGCTTTGTCATAGACATTTCAGAATTTTGTAAATATAGGATCATGTCATCTGCAAAGAGTGAGAGTTTTACTTCCTCTTTTCCTATTTTTATGCCTTTTTTTTCCTTGTCTAATTGTTCTAGCTAGCACTTCTAGCACAATGTTGAGTAACAATGGCGACAGTGGGCATACTTTTCTTGCTTCTGATCTTAGAGGGAAAGCTTTCAACCTTTCCCCATTGGGTATGATGCTGGCTGTGGGTTTTTCATATACGCTTTTTTTTTTTTTCCTTTTTCTCATTTCTTATTTTTTTTTATTTTTTCTTTGTGCCTTTTATCATATTGAGGAATTTTCCTCCTAGTCCTGTCTTTCAAAGTGTTTTTATGAAGAAATATGCTGGATTTTGCCCAATGCCTTGTCTGCATCGATCATGATAATCATGTGGTTTTTGTCCTTCAATTTGTTAATGTGGTGTATTACATTAATTGATTTTCTTATGTTGAACCACCTTTGCATACCAGGAACAAATCCCACTTGGTCATGATGTATAATTCTTTTGATATGCTGTTGGATTCTATTTGCAAGTATTCCTGCATCAATGTTCATTAGAGAGAGTGGTTTATAATATTCTTTTATTGCAGTGTCTTTATCTGGCTTTGGTAGTCAGGTGATGTTGGCTTCATAAAATGAGTTGGGTGGTCTTCCCTCTTCAATTTTTTGGAAGAGTTTAAACAGGATTGGTGTTAATTTTTTTCAAAATGCTTGGTAGAATTCACCTGTGAAAAGCCATTCAGTCCCAGACTTTAATTAGTTGGGAGATTTTGATGACACATTAAATCTCTTTAGATGTGATTGGTTTGGGGAAGCGGGTGTGGCTCAATCGATAGAGCTCCCGTTTACCACATGGGAGGCCCCGGGTTCGCTTCCCGGGGCCTCCTTGTGAGGGCAGGCCGGCCCACGTGACGCAGTGGGCTGATGCAGCAAGACCTCACAGCAGGAAGCGGGTGTGGCTCAATCGGTAGAGTCCCTGTTTACCATGTGGGAGGCCCCGGGTTCGCTTCCTGGGGCCTTCTTGTGAGGGCAGGCCTGCCCGTGCCGCGCGGTGGGCTGATGCAGCAGGACCTCGCAGCAAGGGGGAGATAAGCAGACACAGAAGAAACACACAGCGAATGGACACAGCAAACACAAGCAGCAAGGGGGGGATAAATAAATAAATCTTTACTAAAAAAAAAATGTGATTGGTTTGTTAAGTTCTTGCATTTCTTGTAGGATCAGTATAAGGTTGTTTGTGCATTTCTAGAAATTGTTCATTTCATCTAGGTTGTCTAGTTTGTTGGCATACAGTTTCTCATAATATCCTCTCATGAGATATTTTATTTTCTGTGGGGTCAGTCGTAAATTCCCCCTTTCATTTCTGATTGTATTTATTTGTTTTTTTTGTTTTTTTGTTTTTTTTTTAAAGATTTATTTATTTTATTTTATTTATCCCCCCCTTGCTGCTTGTGCTGCTGTGTCCATTCGCTGCGTGTCTTCTCTGTGTCTGCTTATCTCCCCCCTCCTGTGAGGTCTTGCCGCATCAGCCCACGGCGCCGCACGAGCTGGCCTGCCCTCACAAGGAGGCGCCGGGAAGCGAACCCGGGGCCTCTCATATGGTAAACGGGTGCTCTATCCATTGCGCCACACCCGCTTCCTGCCGTGAGGTTGCTGCATCAGCCCACCGCACCGCTCAGGCCGGCGTGCCCTCACAAGGAGGCCTC
>JAQZBX010056948.1:0-18093 GCA_029593785.1 Cabassous unicinctus
TGTGTGTGTGTGTGTGTGTGTGTGTGTATAATTAACCAAAAACATGCAGAAATGTCCATAAAATACAACAGACCCTGAGGCACTTACCACTCAGAGTTAACAGATGTGAACATTTTGCCACATTCACTTAAGCTACCTTTTTAAAGAAATAATCATTACATGCTTTTCTAAATCCTCATCTCCTATTCCTCTACTTTTTATCCCCCCCACCCCACCCCAAATGCAGCCATTATCCTGAAATTGGTACATATCAGTCCCATGTGATTTTTAGACTTTATATATATAAAGCTATAAGCAATATCTAGTATTATTTGGTGAGTTTAAAACATTTCCCTAGATGGCATTGTATCTTATCCATTCCTTTACAGTTTATATTTTTCAATCAATAGTAAGTATCTAGGTCAAGCATTTTAAATATTATCAGTCATGTAAAATATTGCATAGTATTTATATTTATGAATAAACTACAATTTATTTATCAATTCATCAACGTTTTTTTTTCTATTACCAATACTGTGCAAGCCAGCAGACCTCAGCCCTTTTGCACAGCTGGTAGGCACAACTACTTTTAAAGATTTTATCGTAGTGAAAAATATATTATATAAACGTTGCCATTTCAGCCACTGAAGTGGCGTTGATTACGCGAAGTTGGGCAATTATCACCACTATCTACTTCTAGAACGTTTTCATCACTCTAAACAGAAGTCTGTGCCCTTTAAGCAGTGACTCCCCATTCTCTCCACCGCCATCCCCTCATCACTGCTAATCTACTTTCTGTCTCTGAATTTTGCTTATTATAGATATTTCATAGCAGTGTCATCATACAAAATTGGCCATTTTTTGTCTGGTTTATTCCACTAAGCATAATGTTTTCAAGGTTCCTACATGTTGTAGCATCTATCACAACTTCATTCCTTTTTATGGAATGAATGTTGATCCATTCATATGTTGATGGACACGGGTTGTTGCCACCTTTTGGCTGTTGTGAATAGTGCTGCCATGAACTTTCGTGTGCAATTGACGGTCAGAGTCCCTGCTCTCAATTCTTTGGGGTATGTGCCTAAGAGTGGAATTGCCAGGTCATATGGTAATTGCTCTACTTTTTCAACTATGTTCAACTCTGAGAACTGCCAAACTGTTCTCCACAGTGGCTGCACCGTTTTACATTTCTACCAGCAATGCATGATGGTCCCACTTTCTCTGCATCCTCACCAATACTTGTTAAATCTGTTTTTGTTTTTTTTTAAATAATACTCATCCTAGCGAGTGAGAAGTAGTGTTTCATCGTGGTTTTGATTTGCATTCCCTAATAATTAATGGTGTTAAGCATCTTTTCATATGCTTATTGACCATTTGTATACCTCCTTTGTTGAAATATCTACTGAACTCCTTTGCCCATTTTTAAATTTCATTGTTTGTCTTTTTGTGTGAGGCACTGGCACTGCTACTTCAGAGAGCTTTTGGCCATACCCAGTAAAAATGCGTGATCCCAAACAAACTGCACTCTACTTCCTGGTGCCTGCAAATACCCCCAAAGAGTGTTTTTTTGTTTGTTTGTTTCTAAGGAGGTACCAGGGAATGAACCCCTCACACACGGGAAGCAGGCGTTCAACCAGCTTCTCCTTTCCCAAAGAGTTTTAATTTCATAAGTAAGTGTCCCTAAAAGCCTGGCATGGATCAACTAATTCCCAGAGATGTAGATATTACATGGCTTTCTTTCCTTCATCCATTTCCTCAGTTCTCCTATCCTTAGATCCCTCCTTCCCTTCCTTCCCGCCCCTCCCTCAATCCTCAAGTGCAATGGAAAATCAGATATAGAAACAGCATTTAAACTTCCAAACTCCACGTTCCTAGTTTATAGTGGAGGAAACTGAGACTTAAAGAAGCAAAGAAAGGTGTTCCAAATTACAAAGGTTACAAAGCAGGTAGAATGTGTTAGAGATGGCTTCCCATCCACTAGTACCTGACAGGAGCCCATCTTATTTCACTGTCCTTCTATCTTTCCAAAGGGTAAAACCCTGGCTTGCCACAAATGTTCAAGAAATACTATTCAATATGCTGCACCAATGGATTGGCATGTGATATTATCTTCTCTTTTATGCAATTAACATGTCTTGAATCAGTTCTAGGTCTAATTACTAAAAGTGATTTCAATTCTTGTTAAAACAAAACAAAGCGTCTTCAGCGATTGAGTGAAGATATAGCCAAGAGTAAAAATTTTATCACACAAATGGATTGCTTTTCATTTTCCAATGCTTTGCCTGATCTCAAGGAATTCAGCACTTTAATGTCAGACTCTCATGAAATTGTTTATTTCAGACTTGCAGTGTGCCATTGCTAAAACTAGCAAGATGAGGTGCTGCCTCTAGACTCTGGTCTTGGTTGTGCTACATACAAACACTTCCACGCATCCACCCCGCATCTGCACATACACAAATACACACTTACGCTCTTTCAAATCACTTGCACACTTCCCGTCCTTACTACATGGGATGAATGAAGCCACTCCCACATTCCACACCTAGGACAGGCATCTCTAATGAGTGGGGTTGCTAGGTTACAGTAAACCTTCTGAGTATATCTTAATATTAAAGTAATTGATAGAACCAATAGTAACATATTGCTGTTTTGCTCATTATTACTGATTTAAATAAGATCTTCAGCATATGTTCACTTTTTATTTGTATAAAAAGTCATGATTTTACCTTTTCCATTCCCAGTTTGGGAAGTTACCCCCGAGATGACAAAAAGACGACTGAGAGAGGCAGGTGAACCATGTTGCCAGAAAAGGGCAAGCCGAGGTCCAGGTGTGTCTGTTTTGGCTGCATAGGGGTGAATCCAAGGAGAACACTACTTTGTTGACTCTTGGTTGCATTATTTTATTTTCCTCCCTACTAATGATGTTCTGATGGTTTTGGTTCATTGATAGCTGATAAATTATTCCCTTTCAGTGGCAGTAACGCCTGGGAATTTGGAGTTATGGTCTGACCATTTGGTGGTCTCGGAATGGATTAATGGCTTATAGAGAGCTATTCTCTGTTGGGTGAGAGATGACAGGCCATCTAGTGTTTAGTTTTTTTTTTGTTTGTTTGTTTGTTTATTTGGGCTCAAATCGGATTAGGACTTTTTTCCCACTGGGGAAGAGAACTGCTCTTTGATATCTGGAACCCACGAGTTTTTGTGTTTCTGCATCTCCTGTGTCTCTCAACCTGTGGCTAAAACTGAAGTTCAAAGCTTTCTGTGTCTGTATGTCCATCTATCTAGAATTCCAAAAGGTCTTTGCCTCTCATTGTGTGAGTGGAAATGTTTTCCTACATCTAGATGGTATTAATAAATTTGATTATAAAATCCCTGAAATGAAGGTGCTCTGTTCTAATTGGTTTATAGAGACTTTAAAAATACTTACATAAATTGAATTTTCCTAAAATTACCATAAAATATAGAAATTGAACTACAAATTCTTTAAATTAAAAAAAAATTCTTGCTGAAGCTAACTCAGAAATGGTTTAAGAATGGCAAGGGAAAGATACCATTTACCATGAATTGCAATCTACTGTGCTCTCAGTTTGAATTTTCAAATATTTTTTAAGGCAAGAGTATCTCCTTAAGATATTGCCCCAATCTGGAGCTCCAGGGATGGAACAAATTCTGAAAATAAAATAATGGAATTGATTTGTATTTTAAGTAACAATCTTCCTTCCCTTCCTCCCTTCCTCCCTTCCTCCCTTCCTTCCTTTCTTTCCAATATCTGAACAAGCCTTCAAAATCAAACTCAAATGGAAATATCTCACCTTGTAAATGTTTGAGATGCAGATCCCAATATTCAGCTAATAATTTCTTGATGCAAGGAGTACTTAGCTTTCAATGGGGATTGATTAGTGCTCTTCTCTAAACTGCATCTTCTACTTATTGAGCAGTATAGGCTGCACTGAATATTTGAGCAATTCACACAAGGAAGCTGTTTTGATCACTAATAACAAACCCCAAACCAAAATGGCTTAAGCCAAAAAGGAGCATCTATTGGACGATGTAATGGGCAGGTCCAGAGGTGGATCTGGCTTCACACCTAGTTTAATTCAGGGGTTTGAATCATGTCTCCAGATCTTTCTTCTCTTAGCTGTGATTTCTCTGTTTGGCTACAGAATGCCTCCAAGGATGTCAGGCTTGAAAGGTCTCTGGGGCTCTGGGGCTCAGAGAAGGGGCAAGAGCCTTTGCTGATGGCTCTTGCAATAGACCTGGAGACAACTCTGATTGGCCTGACATGGGCCATTTGCCCAATCTTGGGAACAAGATGAGTCCATACCTACCCTCAAAGACTGAGTGGAAGTATTAAGGATGGTGGTGGGCTGGCTTTCCATGAGGAGGAACTCTGAGTGAGCAGATTTAATTTTTAAAAGCCTATGTCTAGGGAAGCAGATGTGGCTCAAGCATTTGGGTGCCCACCTACCACATGGGAGGTCCCAGGTTCGGTGCCCGGTGCCTCCTAAGAAAGATGAGCAAGACAGCAAGCTGACCCAACGGGCTGGTGTGGTGAGCTGCACAAGATGGTGCAATGAGGAGACATAAAGAAGAAACATAATGAGAGACACAACAAAGCAGGGAGCGGAGGTGGCTCAAGCAATTGAGCACCTGTATCCCACGTGGGAAGTCCCAGGTTCAGTTCCTGGTGCCTCCTAAAGAGAAGACAAGCAGACACAGAAAGCGCGCAATGAATGGACACAGAGAGCAGACAGCGAGCACAAACAGCAAGGGGGTGGGGGGAGAAATAAATAAATAAAATAAACCTTAAAAAAAAAAAAAAGCCTATGCCTAGCACACTGTGTTGAGACTCATTCCCTCTTCTGGTATAGCCAAATAGCCTTCTTCTGTTAAGAACTTCTCCTTCCTGGGGCTCCTCTAACGTTGTATCATTTGCTCACTATTTTGGAACTATAAGATCAAATATCTTCCCCAACAAAAAGTAAGGTTAGGGTCAGAGAGAAGAAGCTAGATTCTGATGAGTGTTACTTTATACTTACTTCATTTAGTTTAATCTTTAAAACAACCTTGCATGATGAACACTATTATTCACATTTTATAATAATATAAGATGAGGAAACGAGACTTAAAGGACAATCAGACAGCTGGCAAGTGGCAAAACCAGCATTTGAAACCTACTACACAAGGCTGCCTCTTGAGGACCACAGCTTATGCATCTTTATAACCACAGTGCAAAGTGCCTGGCACATCCTAGGAAGTCAATAAATATTTATTGTGTGGGAGAAGGGAGGACGAGCAAAAGGGATAAAAGGAAATTAATTTCCCCTTTCCTTAATCTTCACGTTTGTGCTCTGCTTAGAATACAATTCAGGTGATGACACAGTGTTTACGTTCCCTTTATCAAATCCAGGTCATGGTTCAAGGCTGCCCTCTCGTTGCTATGACATGTGGATCCCTGGTGGACACTCGGATTCTGGATCCAGCCCTAACTGATTGCATAGACTGGCTGTGAGGTGCTCTGCTTTCAGATCTCTGTGCTGTATCCATAGCCCCGGAGGCAGACAAGGTCAGCTGCAGGTGGTAGCGGCTGCGGTTCGGCGGTGCTCCGTGCCCTGTCTGTTGGGAAATAGACTGGGAGACATGGAGTTTTGTGCCCCTCTGATGTAGGATCACCAGGTAAAATACAGGGTTTTTACCCAAAATTATGATTCTTTACGTAAAATTCACATTTAACCATGTGATTTTTGATATATACATAGCAAGCCCACTCTGGCGAGAAGCTAAATCTGGGGGTTTGTTCAGGGTCCTGAGACTCCTTGGGCTCCTTCATTTTCTTCAGCTGCCAACCCCATGTGCAGCCGGCTGCCAAGCCCTGTGGAAGCGCCTCCTGAGATGATGAAACCTGCCAGTTAGCTGCTGCCCGAGGCCAGGGTCTTTCTGGCTCTTGCTTCAATAGCATGAAGCAGCCCACCCGGGGGCCTCCACAGACAGAGCTCTGCACCTCTCACGCTCGTCTCTTCTTAGGGCCCCTCGAGGGCTCATTGCCCCTTGCCAGAAAAGTGCCGTGCCCATCTGTTTCCAATCCAGGCAGAAATATGTACTTATCAGCCCACCCGACAAGGCAGTGCTCTTGACCGGTGCTCCCCACCCCGTCTGGAACGGCCCCCATGCCCCAGCTTTCAGCCAAGCCCTGCCCCTTTGACCCATTACCTACCCTTCTGCTCCAGGAAGACTTTATCCATGCCCTGTCACCCTGAGATTGTTCCGAGTTGGGACTTTGTGAGCATTGCTTCTTTGGAACTCTTCGAGTGGTGTGGTGTCAAGCCAGAAGCAGACCCTTGAGTCCAGACGGCGTCTCTTCTCGAATCTGTAGTGTGTTTGTGGAAGGTGTGGCATTCTGCTTGCTGTGCCAAACTCTCACTCAGAAAGAGAGACCCCTATTACCACCCCCAGGGCGGGGGGTCACACCCCATAGCAATGCCTGCCACCAGGAGCAGCAGTCCAAGGGTCCCAACCGACGCCCTGGTTCACAAGTGTCCAGGTCGCCAGCGAAGCACGACTCACACGGGCACTGGATGGGACAATTTCCTCACATAGAGAAGAGGTGAAGCAATGTCAACTTCACTGGCAGACATCATCCTCCCACGGCCGGCGGGTCTTGATCCACAGCCAGCACAGGGAGATGTCACTGTTTACCCTGCTTGTGCCACAAAACGAAGGATACCTCTTCCTCCCAACTGGAAACAGAGGAGCCAGGTGGGCCAGGAGCCATAAAACATGCATCCTTAGCCTGGAGATGCTTGCATGTGCTCAGGGCTGCACAGCAGAGCCCTATCTGAAGGGAGTCAGCTCCCAGGCTCCTCCCGTCCCAGGAGCCCACACATCTGGTCCCGAGCACAGAATGCAATTGTGGGTGACAGGGAAAGGTGGCAGGGTGCACTCAGCTTCCAGCAGAGGGGAACTCACCTTGCCAGGGCTTAGTTCTCTCATCTGCGAAAGGGAGCCAATAATAGCTATCAGATAGTACCATGCTGAAAATTAAATGTTTAAAGGGTACATGTTTAAAGGGCTTGTCCATAGTTGATCCTTAAAACTTGTTTTATTTTTTTTTTCCTTTCTCCTTATCTGTGAACAACCGTTTCCCCTAAGGATTCTAATTAGACTGTATTATAATACACTGGGCATAGTTCTATCAATTTTGAGCTTCATGGTGATGCTGAGGGGGTATCTCTCTGAAAATTGTATGCCCTGCAAGAGTCTTTCCTTGCAAACAGCAGGTGCTTAATAAACTGCAGAAATTGAATTGGTTGTCTCCTTGTAGCCTCAGCTGAGTAGCAGGGCTCTTGTTTCCTAAAAGAAGCACGAGAACAATCAGCCACGTGGTTTCAGATCTGTTCCACACACTCCACGGGAGACGTAATGATGTGTCAAAAGGTTGATTATACAACGAATATATAATCTTCATATTCATAAAGCAATCGTCTATTATTAAGATTTCTTCTCCATTTAAATGAAAAGGACCCTTTATGTAGGAAGTTAGTAAATTACTTTTACATCAGAGGAGATGCTATGCATTTCCTTTTAGACATCAAAATCATAATTGGAGCTGTGATGGCTTCCAAGGATACATTTATGTGAAAAGTGTTTGTGGGATGGTTTGGTTTCTGCAGAATGCGGCGGGTACGCCTGAAACCTGCGTGGATAATGACCGTCGCAGGTCACACGTGGGGAGTGGAGGCTTTGAATGGCTCTCTGCGTCCTCTTGTGGCTTGAAAGACTCTCAAGGACAGGTCATGCTGAGGCTGCTGCTCCCACTTTCAGAAGCTTGAGCACGGTCCTTGAGTTCACAAAGCCGGGGAGCAGCACGGGCAGTGCAGTGGGGTCTGGGAGAGAGCGTGGGATGCCTCCGAGCACCCGGGGCACCTCTCCTTTCTGCGTTGCATCTCCTCTGCAGTGCCAATGAGAGCGTGGCCTGGGCCATGTGTGTTAGCGCTGCCCCACCCCCACCCCCTTCTGAGACTCTCAGCTGGCAGTCTTTCTGGTGACGTCCACTGTTTTCCAGAGTCTGAGTCAGAAATCTGCTTGGATCCTGCCCAGCGTGTCTCTGGCCCACTGGTTCCACATCCCACTCATCCTGGCCTGCTCTGGCTGCTGCCGCTGGTGCTGCTAGAAGACAGCAAATGCTCCTGTTTATTTTGTGCAAAACTCGGGTCTTGATGTAGAGCAGAGTGAGTTGAAGCAAGGGCCTTTCCACAAGCCCAGCCCCTCCCTCGCTCTGCACCTGCAGACCTCGACCTCTCCCTCCAGCTTCAGTTCCCCACGGGTCTGCTGGCTCAGGGCAAACATACTGAGGTCAAGTCTTGGCTGTAGGATGGATGGATGGATAGCTGGATGGATGGATACCTATTAAAATAGACAAAAGTCTAGAATACGAAAATTTGGGTCATTTGAATCAAGTTTTCTTTAAAATTGTAAACCACTTTTATTTTTGTCTGATGACATAAACAATGGTTTCTTATAGGATATTTAGGAAAATGTAGAAAAACGCAGTGGAGAGAACCCAGACCACCTGCGTCTCCAAAGCCCAAAGCCCTTCTTGGTCTTCTCCACTCCCAGGGGGCTATTTTGTTTCCCATCCAGTTGTTTTTACAAAACAAGGATCACACCATAACACTATTTTACAAAACCTACTTTTCTATTTCCTGGAATATTTTCCTTTATTGTTAAATACTTTTAAAACCTGACTTTAATAGCTGCCTCTACGCTTGTAACAATTTATTTTATTCAACCATGCCTCTCTATTAACTGGAAATTAAAACCTTTCCCCGGGTTTTGTCATGCCAAACCCTACAGCAATGGGCTTCCTTATGTGCACAGAAGAGGATTCCATGAGTTCCCTGTCCTCTGTCCCTTGCTTATTGAGGATTCACAGGGAGGGTCAGGAAAAGAAGGCCTGAGCTAAAGCTCTGTCACCCCCTTGTCTTAAGGAGGTGGCCAAGGGTTGTGCAATGAATCTGGTCTTTCCTGGCTTATCTCAAGATCAGAGGATGTGCCCAGGAGATATGGGCTGAGAGTGTGTGTGGCGGGGAGGGTAGTTTGACCTGGGATCTCAGTTCTGATGCCTAAGGAGGTATTTTCCAAGCCCCAGGGGGGAAGGCATCCCAGGCGGAGGCACGGCAGGATAAGAGGGCTGGGGCAGTGGCGCATTGCCCTCTGCGCTGGAGCCTAGATGCGTTGCAGAGGTGGCCTGCTGGGAGTGTGCTCTTTAGCTTCCTTGGCTGTTATGCTAAGCAGATTGAACTTTAACAGTTCTCAGAGCAGGCCTAGCAATAATTAGCATTTGTCATGCAATTCACCATCTAGAAAGTGCCTCCTGAGCGCTGGTGATTCTCCCAGTCATGCTTGTGGAAGGACGATGGGCAGGCTCGGTCACTTGGTTCAAGGGTCACATAGTGAGTAAACTGCACTTGTCCTCTCTTTTGAAAGCCCTTGGGTGGAACGGGACAGAGCAAGGCACGCTTCCCACCCTGGTGGCCCGCGGTCTTCTATGCACGGGCCGCACCCCCTCCTGGACACGGGTCTCCTCCGTGTTCTGAGTCCGGCACAGCACAGCGGCCAGCTGACCTGGCTGATGCCGCCGGCATGTGGTATCTGCTCCCACGTTCTTTACGCTGAAGCTCACACCCACACATGCTCACAGAGCTCAGCCTGCCAAGTTCCTCCCCGTCCCTCCATTGGCAGAGATGTGCGCTGCCTTCGGAGGCGCTGGCTCTGCTGTTCTGCTGTGTGGTGCCACCGGCCGAGGGACTGGCAGGGACACAGGCACCCCAGCTGGAGGAGCCACAGATTGCCTGGGCGGGAATGGACCTGGGTGCATGTTTTATGCCTTCACCTTGTTCCCGGGCGTGCCTACTGTCACAAAGCCTCAGGACCTGTGCAGGACAGTGCCACCTCCTCTCAGGGCACATGGAGAAAGGTCCATCGGGAGGAGCTTCTGCTCTTGACATTACACCTTTTCCAAATGGGAATTCCATCACTCTCCAGAGCTAAGCCTCACTCTTGCTGTGATGATAATAGTTAATGTTTTTGAGTATCCCAATTTATCCGCATAAGGAGAAGGGTGAGAGATTCAGCAGAGGACTTGAGATCTAAGTTCTCCCTCTGGCTTGATCCCAGTTCCACTGTGTGAAACTGGCAATGCTCTCAACTTCCCTGGGCCTCAGTTTTCACATCTCCTTAAATAACAACAACAAAAGTGATGCTAATAATAATTATAAGTAACAATGAGAGAATGGTCATGCCGTAGGACTATGTATAAGCATTTGAAATGGATAACTCTCTAATTCCCACAACCACCCTATCATGCAGGAATAGTCCTTGGAGGATGTACAGATGAGGAGACTGAGGCACAGAGCTTGAGGCTCTCCTCACCATCACACCCCTAGAAAGAGGCGACATGGGGCTCAGTCCAGGCAATTCACCACAGGGAGCTGGGCTAGCGGGTCAGGGTTCCTCTCTTTTCCCAGTTTTCCACCTCTGGATCATGCCTTCCAGGGCTCTCAGGGTGCGTGTCCTGTGGGAAGCCTTCCCTGGTCCCGAGGGCCAAGGCCTGAGGCTCTGGTGGAATCGGAAGGTCCTGCCCTGATCCCTGATCCCTGGTCACTTCTCCATGTGCCCAATGTCTCCGACTGCTCTGGGCGAATGAAGGATGAGGTGAGTGGAAAGTACTCTTTCCAGGGCTCACTTCAGCCCTGGGTCCCTTGAACTATTTTACTTTGTCACAGAAAAATATGCATCTAAAGCCTGGGAGGCGCAGCTTGGCATTTAGGCTGCATTTTCTTAGGCAATTATTTTACTTCTCTGAGCCCATCTCTCATCATCAATACTACTGATAATAACAAGAGCAGATATATATCGAATGCTTGCTCAATACGAAATATTTAATTCTCACTGCAATCTTATTAGGCAGATCTATTATCATTATTTTTAATTCACAAATGAAGACTGTGGAATGCCTTGCCCTGGTTCACCAGCTAGTCACCAGCAGGCCCAGAATTCAGAGTCCAAACTCTGGTCCGACCCAGGATGCCCAGCTTACCAGACTTGAGGAGGAGGATATGAGTTTAGTGAGAGAAGAAGATAAAAGAAAATGAAGCAAAATTGTCCTGAAAGTGCTCTGCAGGTGTCTGGCTTCTTTTCCTTTGCACTCATTGCAGGCCTATGTCAGAGTTGGACAGCTCCATGCCGGAAGCATTACTTCCCCCTTCTCCTTGGTGTCTTTGAAACAAAACGGCCAGCCTCCGCCTCACCCTTGACACACCGCTGGAGAGCTCTGTCCTTCTGCTGAAGGAGGAGTTCAGGAGCCAGGGAGAGGCGTCCTGAGACTCACTTGCCTGACCTGTGTCCAGACAGGGTGGCTGGGTCCTCAGGGAGCCGGGACCTCAGGCATCCTGGAATTGAAGGGATGACATTCAGCACGGTCTAACCTGGCCTTCAAGCCTGGAGAGTCCCCCATTTGCCTTCTGGTTCTGGAAGGACCAGAAGCAAAAGTGCAGGGTCCTACTCCCAGCTAGTATGTGGTTTGAGTGAGCAGATGACTTCTCTGCCATCGGGGATAGCAGACTTCTCTTTCCATGTGGTTTGGGGAGGAACAAAATCAAGAGGAGATGATGGATAGAAAAGGACATGGTAAATGAGTTCTTTTTTATAAAAGCAATACTAGTGCAAGAGCTGTTTATACCTGGCCAGATCTCTTCATCTCTCTGTGCTTAAGTTTCATCATGAGTAAAAATAGTATCTAACTCACACAGTGGTGATGGGACTCAAGGAAGACGCTAAATGTGAAAGTTCTCACTCAGTTTTCTTGTCCATATTTGCAACAATTAAGTGGATTATAAATGGCATTCAGAGAAGGAGCCCTGTTATTTAGGAGGGTAGTGGTGGGGCAGACAGGAAGAGGAAGGAAGATGCTCAATTAGCCTCACACCATAGATGAGCAAGACGAGACTCTCTTCGTAGACCACAAATGCCACTATGCCTTGCACAGTGACCAAGGTGCAAGGTACACCTGCTTGCAAAGAAGCCGCCTCAGTTTGACCCTGCCAGAAAGCATGGCATCTGGGCCCCATCCTCAGCACCTCAGCGGAAGTGGCATGATGTCATGCGGGCAAACTCACTTAGGAAGGAAATGGCCATGAGGATTAACCAGCCCGTCTAAGTCCGGCCAGAGGAAGCTGCCTTAGCCACCAGGGGTGTGGTTTTACCCCCCAGTAACACTTATGGAAACTGGAAGCTTCCCTTCCCAGTCACATTTCAGGGCTCTGCCCTTCTCTCTGCCCAGAATGTTTTCCACACCACCCTTACTTGCCTAGTGGCTGCCCACTCATCTAACATCTTTTTAGAGTCTGTGCAAACATCGCCTCCTCTATGAAGCCTTGCAAGAAAGGTTAGGGATGCCTCCTCCAAGCTCCCCAGCTCCCTGTGCACATTTCCTTTATGGTTCTTTTCACTTTGATGTTACTTAGCCATTCCTTTCCCATTGGTCCCCACACTCCCTACGTCCCAGTGCCTGCCAGACTTCTCCTCAAAAATATCTACAAAGTTCCAGGCACTGAATTGAATTACTCCGCTTCCAAAACCCTGCACACTGCTCTGCACCTCTAGGTTTCCTCTGTCTAGAATCCCTCTAGTTTTCCCTGGTAAACATTCTCTCTTCAAAACCTTGTCCACCTGCCCCCTCCTCCTTGGAGCCACCCATGACCTCTCTTGCAGACTCCCCCACCTAGCACCCCATGGCAGCCAGCTGGGCATCTTTTTGCACATATTATGTTGCATTAGGCCTGTTTTTCTGCCTATGCAATGAGCATTTATCCAGGGCCTTGACTTGGTCTTCAGTGATGAGATGTCTACTGTGAGGAAAAGGACCAAACTTCCCTTGAGGCTCCTTTTCTCCTGCAGCCATTTCAAGAGGATGCAGCTCTCTCTCCAGCCCCCACCCTCCAGCTCTTCAAGGAACTCCAAGGCCCTGTCCCTCAACCATTCAGCAGGGGCTCTCAGAAGCTATGACAACTTTTTCTCTCACCCTCCATCTTTCTCCACTCAAGCATTTGCTGGCTCAGAGGCTTTCCCCCCACCCAAAGTTCTGTTATTACTCTGAGGGTTTCTCAACCTTTCCAACAGTGTGGGATACTTGTTAGCTGCAAGGACAGTGAGGTGGGAAAGACGTGGATTCCAATCCCATCCCAGAGGCTGAGCAAGGCCCTCTGCCTCTCTGAGCCTCAGTTTTTCTTCTGCAAATTGGAGATAATATTAAGACCCACCTTATTGTCCTGTTGTGAGGCCTAAATTAGATACTGTATGGACATTTCCTTGGCGTTCTGCAGGGCAGATGGGAAGGAAAAATAAACCCAAACTGTCTTTGCTGTTGGTCTCTTGCAGCCCTGACTCCAGCTGTTTCCCTCCCGTGACATCACCCGCACCCCGATCCCAAACCTGGGACACTCCACCTTGACGAGCACACATCCACACCTCTTCTGAGCCCATGTCTAGCTTTCAGCTTCCTCTTTCCCTCCTGTTCTCTTATGGCATCAGCTCCCATCCACAGCTCCCACGGGATCTCCCTGACTATGGTGGTCCAGCCCTTGAAATGACTTCTTGCGATTGTCTAATTCATCGCCCCCTGAACCCCCTCCATCCCAGTCCCGATAAAGCCCCTCTGGGGTCAGGCCCTCATCCCACTTCCTAAGGCACCGTCTTCATGGTCTCCTTTCTCTCCTCCTTCTCCACCATCCAGGTCCAAATGCCAACGCTTCCTTTCCAGGCAGGCAAGTCTACTCTCTACTTCTCAAGGAAAACAAAGCCTCAGGCAAGAGTTTCTGAGCTCCTTTTGCTCCAGCCCTCCGTCACCTTTACACATACCCAACCCTCCTTCATTTCTATCCTATGCTACTAGAAGGGAGCTTGCGCCACTCACGGCATTGGGTCACCTCCTCCTGACCCTTATTTTTTATATTCTTTTTTTTTAATTAAATTTTTTTTTTTAGAGAAGCTTTAGATTACATATATGTTACATAAAAAATATAAGGGATTCCCATATGCCCCACTACTCCCTCCCCCTCCCACACTTCCCCACATCAATAACATCCCTCATTAGTGTGGTACTTTTGTTACAATTGATGAACACATGTTGAAGGATTGCTACTATGGATTACAGGTTACACTAAAGTTTACACTCTGTCCTGCACAGTTCTGTAGGTTGTGACAAAATACACAATGACCTGTATCCGTCACTGCACTGTCATGCAGGACAACTCCAATGTCCTGAAAATGCCCCCATATTACAGCTATTCTTCCCTCCCCACCCCTCAGCACCTCTGGTGGCCACTGCCTTCACACCAATGATCAGAGTTCTTCCATTGCGAGAATAGTAATAAGTCCATAGCAGAATACTTTAGGCCATTTTTTATTCCCCAATCTTGAAGATTTTGGGATGGTGCTTCCCGCTTTGCTTCTAATTGAGAGGCGGCTTAGATGCCATGGCCTCCTGCCCCATTTTGCAGCCTATCTCTCTATTCCGTCCTTTTCTCTCCTTTGGCTGCAGTTTCACCCTTTATGGTTCTTTCCTCTCAGTTTATAAATGGGCTCAAGTAGCTTCGGTCCTGATAAATATCCCCCTCCCATCTCAGGGACCTCTCTCAGTAACTCTCCTCCTCCATCTAGCAACTAAATCAATAATTAAAATTCTTTCTACAAAGAAATAGCCAGACCCCCAAGGATTTTACAGGTGAGCTAGACATTCAAGAAACAGATAATGTCAAAATTATACAAAATATTCCAAAGAAATAAAAAAAAAAAATGGTAGAGTAAAGGAAAATGATATTCAACCTTCACTCATAAACATAATGAAGCAATTCTAAATAAAACATTGGCAGTCTGAATAGGACAGTTTATTAAAAAGATGGTACATTGTGACCGATTGGGTTTTTTCCCAGTAATGCAAATTTGCATCAATATTGTGGAACACATTAGTGTAATCTATTGCATTAAAAGAAGTGAGGAGAAAAATCACTTGATCATCTTAACTGACATAGAAGAGAACATTTGACAAAATTCCAACAACCGTTTATTATAAAAATGTATTAATATAAGAATAAAAGGGAAGTTCCATAAAATGATAATCGATGAATATCTGCAAGTGAAACAGTGGCACTATTATACCAATTCTGATTTGTTAAAAAAAGCAAGGTCAAGTCAGGAATGTCCACCATCACTCCTTTCTGTTTGTGCAGGAGAGCCCAGCCAGGGATATAGAAGAGAATGCAGTCATTGGTATGAAATATGAAAGGAATCACAGTTATCATTATCCACAGATAACACAACTATCTACTTAAGAAATCAAAGAATCTGTAGAAAATTTATCAGAATTAGGAAGAGATTATAGGAATATGGGGGGAAAAAAGCAAAGCTACAGTCAATTGCAGATCTATGTACCAAAATCATTTAGAATATGTGATTATAAAAGAGATTCCTTTAAAAAAGCAGCACAAAAATGTAACTGGTACCTAGGTCTAACAAAAGATTTCAAGTCACTTACATGTTATATTATAAAATTGTATTGTATTTAAAAAGACCTAGTAAATATTTAGCAATTTTCATAAATAGGTCAGTCATCCACAAATTGCTCTATAGAGTCAATGCAAATCCAAACAACAAAACTTAAATAGTGTTATCATTAAACGTCACAAAGTCTACTCTAAAATTTAAAGGAAGAGAAAATGACCAATAACTGATATACTCCCAAAGAAAAACTGATGTGTGGTGTTGCTCAACTACATAGCAAGGTTCATTGTAAAATTGTAGTAATAGAAACAGTGTGCTGTTGTTGGTAAGAGACAAAAAGTATGCCAATGAAGCAAAAGAGAGTCCAGGACCCCTCCTCACGTGAAAACCCCGCTTATAAGAGAGTTGGCACTGCAGCTTCTGGGGTGGAGGATGGCTTTGACAATGAATGGTGCTGGGTAATTAGATAGAAGATAGAAAGGTTCAAGGCAAAGCCTTACAATTTAAAAAAATCATCTGGTGGGGTGTCTTCGTGGCTTCAGGATAGAGAAGTGTTCTTAAAGAGCACCAAAAAGGAGCAAAGAAAAAAGGGTGAAAATGGACAAATTTGACATTAACACATAGGAGTTCTGTTCATCAGAAAGATACCATGGAGATGTGGAAAACAAGCACAAGTGGTGAGAAATCATTTGAACACATAAAGCCTCAACGGCACTATGTATAGAGAGAGAACTCCTACGAATCTATAGCATAATAATCCAAGAACAAAAATCAGCAAAAGGACAAGCATGTCAGAGAACAGGAAATGTAAATGGCCAATAAGCAATGTAAAAAAGCTGCATGCCGTTAGGAATCCGAAACTTGCACATTCAAACCATTTCAGAATGAGATGCCATTTCGTCCTCGTTAGACTGGCAAAATCAAAGTCCAACCTTACCAGGTGTGGGGAAATTTTGTAGCCATTGGAACCCACGTTCCCCGCTGATGCGAGTGTAAAATGATAGAAGCATTTGGGAAAATAGTGTGGTTTTATTGGGTAAATTGGAACATGTGCATATCCTGTAACTCAGAAATTGCCTTCCAAAATATAACCAGAAAAAAAGGTGACACAGGTGTACCAGGAGGCACAGCCATGAACATTTCTTCATAACATGCTTGTTGGAAAGAGTAAGCACGCACACACAGAGGAAAGATCCCTCCACTGTAGAATCCTAAATGGGTTCTTGTTTACTTTTATCATGGAATATTATGCAGCAGTGGAAGTGAATGAATTTAAAGCTAGCTGCACCGGACTTCGACAAACATGTTGAAGGACAAAATCAGGTCTCAGATTAACACATGTAGTTTAATTCATTTTACATACGATGACTTCAGGAAGGAAGTGGCTCAGGGATGCTAAAGGGAATGGGACCAGGAAGGGTAAGCGGGACACTGTATAGGTATCCTGATGCCCTTTTTCTTAAACCAGGTTAGAATGTCAGTTTTGTTTCTTCCTTTTTTTGAGAATGAACGTTTATGCATGCACTCTCTCTCTCTGTGTCTCTGTTTCTTTCTGTATATATCTGTATGTACATATGTATATACACACACACATGCACACACGTATATACTGCTATCTGTTTAATCTATTTCACAATGGAAAAAATTCTAGAAACAGTAATTTAAGGGAGAAAGCATTGCTACCTAATAAGGGCAATATGTTTGAGTTGGGTTTCATGGTGAACTTACACTTTTTTATCCAGGGCAACAAAGTCATGGAGGAAGTGGAGGAAGGAATCTTGTGGCTCTTCTTGTAAATCCTGTCCATTATAGAGCTGAGGAAACTGAGGTTCAGAGGGTCAAAGCAGGAAACCAATGTCGTTGTAGTGCATTGAACTGTGGCCCCCCAAAAAGGGTACATTGAAGGCCTAAGCCCAGCAGCTCTGAATATGACGTTATTTAGAAAGAGGTGGAATACAGTTTACACATGGAGTCAAGTTTCGTTGAGATCATACTGGATTAGGGTGGAGCCTAATCCAAAGGCTGGTGCCGTTTTTAGAGAAGGGAGAGGGAGATTTGAGCACGGAGACTAAGGGGACACGCACAGGGAAGAAGACAGTGCAAAGATGAAGGCAGAGATTGGAGGACTGCCAGGAGCCAGCACAGCTGGAAGCGGCCAGGAAGGCTTCTTCCCTAGAGCCCTGCCTGATCCTCATTTCAGACTTAGGGCCTCCGGAGCTGTGACGCAGTCACTTTTGGTTGCTGTCATATGACAGTCGGTGGCACTTTGTTATGGCATCTCTGGGAAACTAAGGCAGTCACTAATCTAATTGCTAGCAGATTCAGTACAAGAAGCCAGCTCGGGGCTCCCTGATGAGACATTCCCAAGGGGTTGTCACCTGGTGCCTGAGTCCCTCACATCCCGTAAAGTGCATCTAATTGTGAAGCTGAACCGTGAATGTGCTTGCGTCCAAAGAGGCAGCCCAGGAGCGTAGGGGCTGGAAGGGGTGGGACAGAGACCCCTGTGTACTATTGGATGCCAGTCCCCTGCTAGGCTTCTGTGCCCTGTGGGGCATC
>JAQZBX010056949.1:0-18075 GCA_029593785.1 Cabassous unicinctus
TAACACAAGGTTAGCAGTAACATCTGCTGTCATTCACAAGGTACTGGAGTTCCAAGAAATTTTCTAATTTATCCCAGTCAGGCTCTTTTCTGAAATATTGTTTCCTCTATGCATTTTCTAAAAGTTAATGTAATCAAGTCTTAAAATGGCTCAGAAAAAGAGGCCACTTTACTGCCCTTGGAAGACCCACTGGAGAACTTCCACAGCATTCAATCTTTTTACTCTGTCTTTTACAGCCTTCTCTTTTACAGTTTTCTCTTACAGCATGTTGAAAGCAAAGGTAGTTTGTCAATGGCAGGTTATTATTTTTATTAAGACAATATTTCAGTGTAATGTCTAACCCTTTTTAAAAATGTGATTTCTTGTTTTTAAGCAATATCGACAAATTGTTTATCTAAACCCAGGATCAGAGACTTGAATATCAAGATTAATAGTTATGATGAGGCTTAGGGCTAGCAGTTGCTAGCAAGGCTAACCATTGCCAAATATTTCCCCTTGCAGCTTGTCATGTCTAAAATGACCCTATTAACAATTCACAAAAGAAATATCTGTGCTTTTAGAAGGGAAATCCATTCATCCAATTACTATCATTAATGTCTTAGTGTGAACTCATCTATTTTGCCTCTATTTAATGCCATGGGAAAGATGGCAAAAAAGGAAGTATAGCGGGTTCTTCCCCAGGAAAGTGGACTTGGTGGATCTCCCTGGATGGTGAGAGCCCTTAGGAAACCTGGATGACTGTGGGTGGGTGAGGGAAGCAGAAGTAATTAAAAACTAAGAAGGATACTCAAAATGTTAAAAAAAAAAATCTCAGGAGAAAGTATTTTATCACCTCTTCAGTTTTGCAATGCGGGGGCCCTGAGAACAAGGCTTCACTGGCCTGAGACCTGGGCAGGAGCTTTGTTTAATGCTCTGGGTTGCTATCCTGAAACTCTTCATTGCTTTTGATCAAGGAGTCTTGCATTTCTTTCTTGTATTGGTCCTAAAAATTATGTAGTTGGTCCTGCCTGAGAAGTACTATTTAATAGTGGGGAAGGTAGGATGACAAGGGAGGGGCCATTAATATAGTTCTTATTATGAGGGTCCATTGACTTGTCAAGTACATCACTTGACCTCCAGACTGTCATGTGAAGGGGCAATAAGAAAGGCTTTCCTACCATTCTCTCTCTTCTTCCCGATTGTGCATCCCATGCATAGGTACGAGGCAATCATAGTTTGACAGACAAAGAATTTCAAGAATTGTTTTACTACTTATGTGCTATGCTAACCTTGAGAATTTCCCTTAACCTATCTAAGATTTAATTTTCTTCTCCTTAAAATGGGGGGAAAAATACCATCATCTTCCCAAACAAGTCATAATGGGGTTTAAAGTTTAAAACAACAATTAGGTATAACAGGGCTTTGTGAACTATAAGACGCTTTACACAATCTCTTGAGTGTAATTATTTATATAAATAGTGTAATTATGTCCTTGTAAGGTCATATGGGTCAAAAAAACCTGATGTAATTGCAAGTAAAAATATACCTGATATGAATTAGGTTAGAAAGCGTGGAAATGTGTATAACAAGATTAGAGAAAGGTTACTGCTCCAAGAAAGGAAAAAAAAAGAAAAGGAAAAAACATGCTGTGGGATTTATTGGACTCCTGACAATGGCACAGACTTCAAAATGTTATATTAATAGATTTGGGGGGGATGAAGCAAGATTGCCTGAATTGTGGCAATATCCTTCTCATGTTTTCTTTGGAGATGAAAGAGATAAAGCAATTTTTAAAAAGTGTAACCTAAATGCTGACTTAGCTTGTGACCCTTTCAAAACATTTGTGAACACTCATTTTGATGGCCTTTCTGATGTGACTAAATCTTAAGAGTTATTTTTATTAAGATCTTGCAAGATTGCCAGACAACTAATTGTGGTGGAAAACAGCCAAGTAGCCAGACCCAGAGTGGTTGCACATTGTGGATATCTCTCAAGCAAACCAGTTATCAGCTTTCTGAATCATTCTAATAATCTCGTTTTAAATTTTAAAATTAT
This sequence comes from Cabassous unicinctus, assembly GCA_029593785.1. Taxonomy (NCBI): domain Eukaryota; kingdom Metazoa; phylum Chordata; class Mammalia; order Cingulata; family Chlamyphoridae; genus Cabassous; species Cabassous unicinctus. Next base: position 2,035 of record JAQZBX010056949.1, read on the forward strand.
TTTTGTTTCTGTACTGTATGTATTTGTAACTTACTTGTCTCTTGTAGATTATCATCTCCTCCTTTTAGGCACAGGTTGTGTCTTTTATTATCTTTGGGAGTCTGTATGGTCTAACATCAGTTTAGGTCCAAGGATATTCTGATGTGGATGCTTTCCATTTCAGGGAAAGGAAGCTGGGTTCTGGTTACAACTGAGCTCCTTACTAGAGGTACAGATTTTATGATTAGCTTTATTTTCACAACATTTTGTCCTTATCCTCTCACAAAGATCAAGGAGAAAAGGGGAAATTTCGCTTACTTAGCTTATTCCTTCTTCACATAAATTCATTCATCAGACACCATTGAATGCACATTGCATGCTACACCCTGTGTCAGGGTATGGGGCTTAGCAGACAAATGTGAAAAGAACTCTGTCCTAGAGGAACAGTCAAATAAGGATTTCAGAGAAAGAGAAAATCCGAGAAGGGGTTTTTCAAGTGGGTGAAGTCACGGGAGAGAGACCACAGCTGCTGGGACTTTAAGATGCTTGTCCCTTCCAACCTGACCGTCACTGAAAGAAGACATCTCAAAGAAGTGACATTTGTGTCCCCACACTTGGTTTTCCCATGGAAAAACTAATTATCAATAGCAGGTCACCTGAGGTTGTGATTTTCCCAAAGACGCTTTGAAGTGGTGTATATGGAAGGAATATTCTTTGGTCAGCAAGTAAAACAGCACTAGGAGACAAGATCCAGTCATCAAAGTCTCCACAGGGTGATTAAGAGGTTAGGGGTTTTGGCAAAAAGGAGGAAGTAGAAGATGAGGGAAAGGCACTGCAGGTGTAAGATTTCTCAATACCAGTGTACGGGTAGGCCCAGCTAAGGCAAAGCAGAGCTTAGAGGTGAGGGAAGGGTGGCAGTTAGTAACGTCAATCTTAGGTCCTAAGATGTATTCTGGTTAGTGTGGAAAGGCAAGTATGCCTTCCCTCAACTTTTCCCACTGCTTAAACTTTCCTTACCAGCAATAGCTGAAAATAATTATTTGCTAAAAGTTATAACTGAAGGTCAAGCATTGAGAGACTGACATCTACAATCTATACTTAAAAATCTTGTGGGATGATGTCTCAGTAAAAGGAAGTGCACCAACTCATCTTGAAGGCTCTACTTGCTGGCTATTTGGAGTGTGTGCGTGGGGGGGAGGGGCCAAACTGTGTTCTCAATGTGTCCTTAAATGGCCCTTGGTGATGGCAGACATAATGGTGGAGGTGCTCCTCCCATATTTGCGCATGTGATTCAGCTGCTTTTTGGTCCATTTACTAATACCGTTCCGTTGGCTCTCTACCTAATGCCTGTGACAGAGTGCTGGAACACTGGCTAGCATGCTAATTGCACGTTAATTCCAGCTTGGGCTACTTTAGATAGAGAGGTACATGGGTAGGTGAAGAGATGATAGAGATGAAAGGGGGGTGTTCTCAGTGACAGATGGTCAACGGGGGGAGGGGAGGGGAATAATCTGGACTTTGTAAGGCAAATGAGGCATCTAGATAGAGAGAAGGCCAGTACATGGAATGACTAAGCTCACCTAAGAGAGAGACATTCTCTGTGAATAAATACACCAATATACAAAGGAGCATATTTATTACAGTGCCCTCTAAAAATGGGAAAATATGGAAAACCACATGAATATTTTTCCATAAAAATATTATATACCTACATCATTACCCTTAATGGATGCTATTTCATTGTATGCTTTTACATACATTTAATTTTGTTCCTTAGGATAAATTCCTAGAAATAGAATTTCTATGTCAAAATATGCACACATACTACATGGTTTTAATACATTTTTCAAGTTGCATGCCAGAAAGATTTTTAAACATTTTAGTTGATTGAGTTGTTAGTGTTTTAAAATTTATACTCTCACTGGTGGAATATGAGAGTTCCTATTTCTTTGCCTCTTGGACACTAGGCATTATCTTGTTTTTCTTCACCCTAATAGGCAAATATTGCATTCCCTTGCTTGATAATTTTTATTTCTTTGATTATGAATGGTTTTTGAACATTAAAATATTTACTGTTCATTTTTATCTCTTCTTTTTTGAATACTCCCTCATGTTCTAAGGCCATTTTTGGGGGGATAGACTTTTTTTCTTTTTCATATCCATTTTAAGAACGCTATATATAGTCACATCACATGCTTTGCAAATATTTTCCCCAATTTGTTGTTTACATTTAATTTTAATTCTTTCCTTTCTTGTCATATAGGATTTTTAATTACATTTGTCAGTCTTTTACTTTTTTGTTTCTGTTTTTGGGGTCATGCTTAGAAAGACCTTCTTCACCATTCTGTCATATAAAATAAGCACCTATTTTCTTCTACTATCAGAATGCATTACTCTCTTTAGATATAATTCTTTAGTACTGATGAGATTTATAATGGTTAAAAGTAGGAATCTAAGTTTTTCCACCAAGTAGCTTGCCAGATTTCCCAATATCATTTATTGGAGGGCCTCTTTTATCAAATTCATGCTTCTGTCTCACGCTTGTGCTAGTTATATTCTAATTTTATTCTAAACTACATCAATATCTGTACATATTATCTTTACCACTTTACCCATTTTTATGTTTATGACTTACTTTTTATCTATCTAATCAAAGGAAGAAACTAAAATGGGAAAGAAAAGTAAAAATGAAAATACCTTAGTGATAAAGAACTAGAACATCTCTTGTAAGAAGGAGAAGCACAAGTAATAAAGAGTTTTTGGATGATTCAAGAAAGGATAAAGGTTATATAGCAGAGGAAGCCAACTCCGATTCAACCTCAGGTACTCTAGACTCTGTTGATCCAGTTAGTCCTATAATAACTGCCACTTCAGCAGATTTGGAAAGCAATTTGATAGCCTACCTAAAGCTGCCATGTAATACCCAGGACCAAAATAACTACTGGCTGACCAGGCATTCAATTAAAATAGCTAACATTCATACTAGTAATGCAGCCTTGGACATCAGGCACTCAGATCATAACTTTCATGACCAAGTGGTGGTGACAAGACATTTCTGTCTAAAAAAGCAAGGTTCTTCTGGTGACCACATGGTACCTAATATATAAGGAGGCCCAGGCCTCCCTGGGGATTCTCCATTGTCCCCTTTACTATTTGCTCCTAGTGAAACCTTGTGGTACAATTATGAGGAATGGACTTTAAAAAAAATTCTGTGATCCAGGCTCCCCATTTACTTGAGGAGCTGAAATGAGTAAGTGATGGCTACATGTATTCCTGAGACATACCCTTACCGCCCACTTCCATCCTGATCCCTAAGCGTGGTATATTTACTGATTTATATGGACCCCCCTTTTGTAACCTTATTATTAGAAAAATAATTCCCAAGATATATAATATAGTATAATTTTAAAGCTACCAAGTACTGGTTTTATGACTTTTCAAGATAAAAAGGATCAATGGGAATGATACTTCCAAAATCACTGTCCTCATCACCTCAGACCTTCTCTTAGAGAGAGAAGGAACCTTAGAGATTTGATATAACTTTCTACAAGAGCTGAAAGCCCCTTCAAGATATTTCTGAGAAGTTGGTTGTTCTATGTCTATTTGAATATTTGAAGAGTCAAGAAACATATTTTTTTCTAAGGCAGCCCATTCTGTTCTTTATTTGTATTAGGTCATAATATCCTTCCCTATTACTTCTGTGGTTCTAGACTCTGGAGCCCCAGAGAATACATCAATTCTCTCTTTGACAAGTCAGCTCTAAAAACATTTGAAGAGGGCGAGATCCCAAAGCATCTACAAGCTGACCATTCTCCTTCCTACAATTGCTGCTCATGTGATGCTATCCTCAGAACTTTTACCTCTTTGGTTCTTCTACTGGTTTATCAGAACCTGGTATTTAAAACCTAGTGCAAATGCTGAATCAGGTTCAATCAATCTAGGGTATAGTGAGATGAATCACTTCTCAAAATCTGTTATATTTCTCTTTGTATTCCCAGAGTCTAGCACAGTTCTTGACATGTACATAGTAGGTGCTTATTAAATATTTGAAGACATAAATGAATTAATGAGATATGTTTGATCCTTTCCATGAAAAATTTAACAATTATACAAAATAGGTTCTTTTTTACTTATCAGAACCAAATTCTTTTGCACAATTTCACATGAGCCCTTGAAGTGCTTGGGAAAAATCATTAGTCTTAAAATTTGCTTAGGTAGTAGCTTCAAGAATTATACAACTTCTAGTCTAGTCTAGTGTAGTTTATTTTATTCTCTTTATAGTTCTAGGCCCTTAAGCAGAGGTTTAGTTCAAGGCAGCTCTATGTATCTCATAAAGGAACATTTCATGAGGAAAGGTCCTGCAATATTCCAGTGCACAGACATCAGGTTTTTAAATGTGCTGGTCTAAAGAATGTGCTCCTCTTTGTTTAGTGACCTGGCAGTTTGCTTCTAAGCTGCAGGTTGCTTTTGTTAGTATTTTTGCCATAGCCTGAGGCGTTTCTGTTGAACCTGGAATCTGTTAATGCACTTTTCCTAAAACTGAAAGCTAATTTGGGCTTTGTAGTGTATGAAGGCCTGCTAGCTCTTTCTATTTCTGATTTTATTTCAGCCACAAATTTCCATTATAATAAGGTCATTTTTAACTTTTTCCCCCAAGTGATTCATTTTTTCCCACAGATTTTTTTTTTCTTCTGGGATCTGGCCTTACACATGTGCACTTGAGTTTTATTAGGGAAGATTTCTGTTAATACCTCATGACGTGTCCAGTTCTCTGACCTCTTTCCACCCCCACCTCACCTTCTCAGTCTGATTTTAGTATGATCTTTCCTTTGCTCCCATCACTGAGAAATGGATCTCTCTCTGCCTTTCACTCTAGTACATTGTGGGATATTCCAGGGCGAGCTGGATCCCTTTCCTAGGAAGTGAATATGAATTAGCTGCAATATAAAGGAGCATCTCAGAAATAAGTGATGGTCTCAAAATTTCTATGTGGTAGTTTAGGAGTGCTAATCTGGTTGAAATAATTGGAGGAAGGTTGTAGCAAGGGGGGTTGTATTGAAACTGTTTTCATAAAAAATTGAGATAATAGATTGTATCTCTATTGAGGGGAGGAGGTAACAGAGATTGTTGCGACAACTCAAGCCTTTGCCCTACCACTATAGTAGTACCTTCCTTTCAGATAGTAAGTCATCTCAGAGAGACCCCTAGTAAATACTTGGCACCTGCCTTCCACTTATTTCTTCTCCAGTATCTGTTTCCCCTTTGTTTTATGATAAGGCTGGGATTGCCAAAGAGAGCTCACCAATGGAAATGGGAGCACAGGCAGGAATCCAGTTTCCACCTTGCCTCCAGACTTAAAAGAGCCAAACCTGCTTCCCCTATGCCCTCAGCCCTAACCTCTGGGTCTTTCTAGAGTGTTTCTGGCCTGTACTGTGGCAAAGGGAAAGGTTATTGACTCCAGGTTGACCCCTGTGTGGAAATTCTGGCTCTGACACCTGTAAGTATGAGAACCTGGACAAGTTATTTAACCTCTCCAAGCCTCAGGTATCATCTTCTGGGAAACAGAGAATAACAAAACTACCTTTTAATTTTGCTAGAGGGAGTTAGTGGGAGGATTGAAGTAGATATTGTATGTTCTCTTTCTATTACAAGGTGTTGGACAAACACTATTCATCCTCATTGAAAGCAATGTAACAATCAGAAATATAAAGGACTTTCTCCTTACTCTGGTTGCAGTTAATTCAGTTTCGTTCAATGTATTCTTTGATAGGAGCTGACATAACAAATGGAAGGGTGGTTTGTGGAGGGGGGGATCCCAACTTATTGACAGTGGCTATTTAGCATTAATTTTGCATAATGGACTATACTTGTACTGTGGTCATAATTCAATACAAAATTTTATAATAGTACAAATGATAATTTGTAAGAAGACTGCCTTCTTAAAAAGTGAACTATACAAGTGCCAGTCATTATTAATTAAGATGGGTGGACTTGTTGTGTAATGAGCAAAGAATTGCAAGTCGATGCATTGGGTGCTTGTCCTAGAAGCTGAAGTGGCAACACTTCAACCTACTGAGATTTCCCTTCTGTTCACTTTAACTCTTATGTAGTGAAAATGGTGGTGATAGAAGGAAGAAGATGAGAAAGGGAAAACTTCCTTCCGAAGTCCACAAGGTCACTTATTAGTATTTTCATTGATCAGAGTAACATAGCCACAAAAATATAATTTAAAAAAATGAATTATTTTATTTACTCACATTCCATATTCACCATACACTTCCAGTTCTTCCCTCACCCCAACCTCTAATCTACTCTCGGTCTCTGTAAATTTGCTATTTCTAGACATCTAAGTGACATCATACAATATTTGCCTTAATGTATCTTGTTTATGTCACAAAGCATAATGATTTCAAGGTTCTTTTCTTGTTGCAGCATGACTCAGAATCTCATTCTTTCTTATTGCCAAATTATATTCCATGGAGTATATATAGCACATTTTGTTTATCCATTCATTTGTTGATGGTCACTTGGATTGTTTTCCCTTTTTAGCTATTGTGAATAATGCTGCTAAAACAGTATTGTACACATCTCTATTTGAGACCTAGTTTTCACTTTCTTTGGGTATATGCTGAAAAGTTGAAATTACCAGGTCATATGGTAATTCTATATTTAACATTTTAAGGAACTACCATATTTCTTTCCACAGTAGCTACTCCATTTTACATTCCCACAAACAATGCACTGGAGTTTCAATTTTTCTGCATAATCTCTAACATTTGTTATTTTCCTTTTTTAAAATAATAGCTACCCTTGTGGGTATGAAGTGGTATCTCATTGTAGTTTTGATTTGCATTTCCATAATGGCTAATAATTTTGGGAATCTTTTTATATGCTTATTGGCAATTTGTGTATCTTCTTTGGAAAAACATCTATTCAGTGAATTAATTTTAATGTGTTTTAACTGAATCCTAATATACTTTGGTGATTCAGCTGAATTTTTTTAGCGTTAGCACTGATCCCTAAAAGGAGACAGTCACATATTATATGAAAAGTCATTCTTAAAGTAGAGGAAAAACGTCACTTAAATGTTGCACTTTTTATGTAACGATGATTACTCTATTTTAACAAAAGAAGAGCCTCCAATCTTGCTAGAATGAGGTTTGTGAATTTTTGTGCAAGAGTATAAAAAGCAGATTAGTAAACATGAACTCAGAATTATTTCATAATATTAATCATACATGTCATTTACTAAAGTAGGTTTATGGGAAGATTAATTTTACGTATGCCTTAAGTGATTTCGAAATAAACATCCATTTGGATGAATTTACTTTTTCTCTCAAATATAGAATTAGATTTAGAAAGATTTGCATTTATTAGATTTGAGAATGATCTGCATTATTTTTACTGTGTACAAATTGAGTGTATTACTTCTGCTCAAAATATATGAGAGAACACTGAGTTCTCATGATTAAGTGTGGCTGGTCACAGAGCTTGAATGCAAGAAAGGGATGCAAGATAGTTTCATTGATCTCTAAGGTCAAGGTCAAGGTCAGGGTCAGGGAAATACCCAAAGGCAACAGATGGTTGTGAGGAGCCTCCCCATGTTCATGAGAGGAGCAAAGCTGTGGTTTTTTTAGGGAGGGACATCATACACCAGGGAGGTCGGTTGGCTTCAGGGGGGTGAATACCAAACACCTTGCTGAGAGCACATTTATCAATGCTGCCAATTGGCCCTTATGCCCTGGGACTGTTTTTGTGGGACTGTGTGCATGTCCAGTGATGTTTGCTCATGGGCATCTTACAGTGCAGGGTCAAGTCTAGGAGAGAGGCTGTGATGCTGCCAGCATTAGGGCCTTCGTGGAGAAAATGAATACAAAATGAAAACAAATGAAAGAAAACAGAGAAAGGGAATAATGTTAGAGAATTTTCCCTGAGCCAACAGTTACCCCTTTCCTCCTTTTATGCCTTTCCTTCCCATTTTGTGTGAACTTTCTGAAAGATCACATTATAATAATGAAGGTAATGATTAAAGAGAGTGTAACCAATATGGAAACTTAGGTACTGACTTTCCCCAATATGCAGTGGCTAGGATTTGCACAAACTCATATTGTCATCATTATTATATAGTAAAGTGATAAATCCACAAGTTGGGAATATTTTAGAGCATAAATTTATCCCGGGAGAAAATCGGAGCCTCTTAGATGAGGGAGCTTAAGGGTGAGGGATCTTTGTGTCACAGTTAGCTATGAGATTTCAGAAAAGTCACACCAACTTTCCAAAAGTGTCAATTTTTAGAATATATAAAATGGGAATAAGTAAATGATAGCTTCTTTAAATAGCAGTATATTTGTAAACTTTAAATTAGCTAGTATGCTCAAAAAAGCTTCATAAACAGTAAATACAAATGTGAAATATTTTTGTAAGTGAATTTGAATGATCTTGCCAACATGTCTCACTAAATTAGAATTTGAACATGGTAATGCATCTCCCTTCAGCTTCTAATTAATTTCCATAATGTTGTTTATCCATAATGTGCTCTAAAACATCCAGGCCGGATCTGTCTCATTCAATTTCCTCAAAGTGTTACATATTCTATGTAAAAATATGTTCTAGGTTCCCCTGGGCTTGCATTTCAATCTTCATGCCATTTATGTATTCAGACAGATTAAGTCAGAGAGAAGACTGACACAAGGTAGGGTTAAATCCACTTCCTCTCTGTTCCACATAAACTGATAGATGATGCAGCCTCGAGCCAAGTGTGTGGGAATTCCAGGTGGTGTTCCCTTCATTTAGCAGGCAGGGCTAACTAGCATGCCTCCTCTTTTAAGGTGGGATCAGGAGCATATATTGACATCTTTATCAATGGATCCTGAAATAAATGCTTCACTGGAGCCACATGCTCATTAGAATTCACTGTAATTCTATGGACTTCGGCTGATTGTTTGGCATATAATCTCAGAGTCGATCATGTGGAGCTTGGATGAAAAAGCCTAGGTACTAGCCTAGTCAACTTTGGTTGAATATTTACTATGTGGAAGGAACTTTCATACCCATAACATATTTTATTACCATTGACAAAAATCCTATGAGGTAGGTGCTACTATTATTTCTATTTCACCCATGAGAAATATAAAACTAGCTTGTTTAAATACTTTTTCCCATGGTTAAGTTGTGAAATGGGTATAGAACACAAATAATTTGACTCTAGACCCATGTTTTTAATCATGATCTGTTTCAGAGATTTTTGCCTCTGGGCTTTAGACATTTGAATGTTTGATGCATTTATCTAATAACCTGGTTAAGCATCTGTTCTCCATCGGCCTGTCCCATTTAATTCCTTAGACAGAGAAAAGAAATCCAGCCATTAATAAACTGGTTATCCATCATTTCCTGGTGAAAAAAGCCAACTAGAACATTAATCAAAAGCAAAGTAAAACAAAACGAAATGACACACACAAAAAATCAGACTGCAAATTTTAGTCCTAAACTATTGATCAAAACAGCCACTCTGCTTTAATATATTTTGTTTTATCCTGAAGGTCCTTCCTAGAGAAGTTTCATGAAGAGATGTGCAGATAAGCAATTTTAAGCAATTCGACCAGTAAGAGATAAGGTTTTGTAAGTAGAAAGTATATTTTTATGAAAGTCTTCTCTGTTTAGTCCTTGAAATTCAGTTTTGATCTTGATGAATTATATCCAACATAATTTGCAATTAAGATACTTGAAAAATGATTAACTTAAATACCCTTGAATATGTGGCAATATATTATAATGAGTAAAAACATGGACTCTGGAGTCAGGCTGCCTGGATTCAAATCCCACGTTTGCTACTATTTGTGTGACCTTAGGCAACTCATTTAACCTATCTAAGTCCTTGTTTGCTCCTCTGTAAAATAAAAATGATATACCTACTTCAAAATATTTTGAGGGCTTAATCAAACAACATTTATAAAGTTCTTAGCACAATTCCCATTTCATAGTTAGCACTCAATAAATGGTGGCCCTTATTCTACAGGTTTGGGGAGCTTGTTGATGTCTGGGCTAATGATAAGACATGGGCGTCGTCATCAGGTAGGTGTTGGTTGTTGCTGTGGGTTTGTTTCTTCAGGGATTAGCATAAAGCAAAAAGAAAAGTGAGGATGAGGTATTTAGGATGGGAGGAAGAGTAGAAAACAGCCCATGAGGAAGATTAAGGGGTGATTGGAGAAATAGAAGGAACACCAGAAGCATAGGAAAGAGAGAGCTTAAAAAAAAAAAACAAAACATTAGTATTACCAAAGGAAATCCAGAAGTGTAATGTGGTGAGGAAAAAGATATGTCTGTTGACTTTTGCCATTATATTTGTTATGAGCAACTTAAAAAATTTCAAGTATTATGGGGAGAAGCGACATTCCACTTGTGAAGTAAAGTTAATTGAGAAGGATGGAGGGTTGCAGATAAAGGGGTCAGAAGAAAGGATTTTTGTTGTTACTGTTAATTTTTATCAGGGATGAATAATGCATGTGTTGAATGGCAAAGAGCCAGTATTAGTAAGAGAGTGGTTTAAAACATAAAAGAGAAAGTGATGTATAAGCCCATAAGGAGACAGAAGGGATGAGATACAGAGCTAAGGTTCATTCATGCCTTCTTTTATGTTATTCTACACGCTTAAGCATCTAGTTCATGTCCAGCACCACAGCCAATAATAGAGACGTTATGGCAAACCAGATACATCTGATTCTTATTCTCACAAAGCTGTCACTTTAGATACTGGGTTTTATTCAAAGTGCAAATAGATAAGCTGGAAAATTATATGGTTTATTACACAGCATTATTGCAACAATCACTGATAATTACACAGGGGATAGAGTAACATGTTAAACTACACTACATGGAAGCATTCAGAAAGACATAAAAATGGGTCTAGATGGAGCTTATGGTCTAGTAGGTAGAACCGGGTTTCTTTGTATCAGCTCTTCCCTCCACCTGGGCTCTCCTTTCCTCCAATATTTTCAAGGCTGTATCTGTGTCATTCAGTTAGCAGTTTACACTTCAATTCCTTAGTGAAGTAGCTACCAAGTTGCCCTATAGATTTTTATTAAAATTTATATTGTTTTACATAAGTATTTATTTTACTTATTTATTTTTTACAGTTCTTTTTTTTTTTCTACTGGAATCCAAGTTCCATGTGAAAAGGGACATTGTGTGAATTTCACCACTGTGTTCCTGCGACTGGAATAGGGCCTGGCACATATAAATAAGTGGTTGTAGAATGGATATTGACTGGATGAATGCATAAAAGCATAATATAACATATCAAGTGCTGAAATAGAGGCATATGCCAAGTATTATGATAGTACAGAACAAGGAAAACTACAGGGACTAAGTGACATTTGTGTATCAATAGACAAGGATCTCAGGGCAAAAGTCTATCTTAAAATAAAGAAATGAGGGTTTTGAGCAATTAAGCAATTTGCCAACTTCTAGTAAATAATAGAGGCTGTATTTGAACTCAAGAGGAAATGGTCCAGATTTGACACTCTTTATACCCTTCCATACTGCTATGGACAGGGTAGTTTTTTAAATTAGTTTCCTATAGACGAAAGGAACATATTCCTCAAGTTACTAACATGGAAGGCAATTTAGTGTAATCAGGCTCTGGAATAACAAACACCTGGGTTGGAAGCCTCACTCAGTTGCCTAACAACTGTGTGACCTAAGTCAAACAATCTAATCTCTCTTTGAGTTTCATTTCTTCAAAGTCATTGTAAGGATTAAATGAAATAATATATATCAAGTGCTAAGCACAGAGCCCCACCCATGGTACACAATCCATAAGTGTTGGTTTGGGGATTTTATTATAATAGGTTCATTAACATGGTTGATTTTGTTATGATTCACTAAACCTTGAAAGAAAAGTTTGGTCTTTAAGAAAAGCAACTAGGCTAATTTTATGTAGATTCTTCTGCCATTGTTACAGAAGTCTTGTAAGTTGGAGACAGCAGAATCTGAAAATTGCCAAGATCATAATACCTGGATTTTCATGATATAAAACCATATGTCAGTTGCAATGAGGATGTCATGGATTAAGTATGAATGCAATGTTCAAAATATTAAAGGAATCCAGAAGAGGTAGAGACTATCATGAACCAGACGAGGGTTTTTCTGGGGTGAGCACAGGAGGAGAAAAGGCATGGAGGAAGGAAAATGCACATTTCGTTGGTAGTATGGTGAGTATTTTTGTTGATAATATGTTGAGACTAGTATGGTAAGGTTTGGCTAGTGCAACGGATTGAGTTAGGTACCTCAATTCAGGAAAAAAAATTGAGGAAAAAAATTTTTTTTTATTTTCAGGAAAAAAAAAAACTTGTTCTTCCTCTTAATCCCATTTCTTCTGAACATTTTTTTTCTTAAAGATTTATTTTATTTATTTATTTCTCCCTCCCCACTCATTGTTTGCACTCGCTATCTGCTCTCTGTATCCATTTGTTGTGTGCTCATCTTCTTTTTAGGAGGCACCGGGAACAGAACCCAGGACTCCCATGTGGGAGGGAGGTGCCCAATCACTTGAGCCAACTCCTCTCCCCTCTTCTTGTGTCTCTCATTGTATCTCTTTGTTCCATTATCTCATTGCGTCAGCTCACTGCGTCAGCTTGTTGAGCCAGCTCGCTGTCTTGCTTGTCTTCTTTAGGAGGCACTGGGAATGGAACCTGGGACCTCCCATGTGGTAGACGGACACCCAACTGCTTGAGCCACATCTGCTTCCCCCTTTTGAACATATTTTTAATTAGGATGTGGTGAACTGAATCAGGATGGGTCTTAATCCTACTACTGGAGGCTTTATAAAGAGAAAGTCACAGGGAAGAGCCAGAAATTGTAAGTCGGTGGGAACCTGGAAGAGAAAGTAGAGGACATTGCCATGTGATGGGGAAATTCAAAGAACCCAAGGATTGTCCACCAGCCAGAATGCTACTGATCCCAGAAGGAAGCACACCTTCCAGCCTCTGAAACCATGAGCCAATAAATTCTTGTTGTTAAGCCAACCCATTGCATGGCATTTGTTTTCATAGCAGGAAACTAAGACAGCTAGCTTGGAGGGTTCATGCTGGAGAGTTATTAGAAAGGCAGAGTGAAAACAAAGTCCTAGAAGGTTGGATCTAGGTATGAGAACATTTATCATGTAAGAAATTTAAAATCACTTTACCTTCTGAAGAGCCTTCTTTCAAGAAATATAGTTTTGCTCTGTAACCAGAATTTAAATGCAATCTTTTACTTAGCTCTGTTAAAAAATATTTTGTAAAGATGCCATTTCAAAATAAACTCTGTAAACCTTATCCTAGCACCATTTGAATGCCTCCAATTTGTTATATTTTTAAGAGTCTACCTTCTATATATATGTTCCAGGAGACATACATAAGTATGTTCAGTGCAATATTGTTTGTAATCACAAAAAATAGGAAATAACCTTAATAGCCATCAGTATGAAAATTAAGATATATAAATTATGGTATATTTATATAATAGAAAATGATCCAATATTTAAAGTGAAAACCAAATCTAAATGACTCACAAAACTGATTAATGGAAAAAAGCAAGAGATCAAGTGATGCCTAGAGTATGACAGCATTTGTATAAATTTTAATATTCAAACAAAACGATATTATATACTATTTATGTATATATATGAGTATATACATTTTTGCTGCATAAAAGCATTAAGACATGGATTGGAACGATATAGCTCAAATTCATGAAAATAGTGGACCCTTGGGGAAAGAATGTGAGAATTGGGATTGGGGAAGATATCAAAGGGGACTTTAATCAACTAAAAATCTTTGTTTCTTTTATAAAAGAGATTAAACAAAAAATGATAAAACATGAACAGTTATTCATCCAGGGAGTATTTACATGTGGTTTGTTATATTTTTCTCTGTATTTCTATATTTTTTCATCTTTCCAAGAACAAATATTAAGGATAAAAATTCTTATTGCATAGGCTAGAATACTGAATCCCCCACTTTTCACCTCCAAACGCCCCTTTTCTTCTTATCAACCCCTCATAAATATACGTTATATTTTGTAAGATTTTGCTTAACAAGATACATTTAATTAGTGTAATTTAATTCCCCACTTTAGAATAATGTAAATTCCATTAAAAGCTTATGATCAGTCTGAGATAAACTATGGTGTGAATGATTTGAAATATAGTAGAGCTTTGGCCTCTGAAAGTTTAAACATTCAAGTACACAGTGATTGACATTTTGCCCAGATTGCATTTGTGTTGAATGCTATGAAGTTGACAAATGTTGTGAAGTTGATGGATGAACTGCTAGCGGAGTCTGGGTGAGCCCACCAGCTCATGTCAAGACAGCTTTGCTGCTCTCTGGTCTTCATTAACCAGTTGATGACCTTTTAAAGGGATTGCAACCTTCATTTTTTCACAAATTAATGTGTGTTCAAGATTAATATTATCCTGGCTAAGTATTGCAATGTAGTTTAGAGTTTATTGAGGAGAGGCGATATGAGAATTTATGTTGAGTGATGGTCTAAAATTCAAAATTTAGTTGAGTATGGAAGGGTGACATTCACTTACAGTTATAATATGCGACATTTCAAGAGAGATACTTTAAACTGTAATGTATCCATGGAGTTGAGGAGTCATAAAGTTGCTGGAATCACCTTGGGGATGCTAAAGATGTGATATAACTCCAGCCAAAGCAAAGAAACTTGGCATTTTAGTTAGCACATGAAAAATCATTATGGGAAAATGCATGATTCTTATTATAATTTTTGAAATATTTAAGTAACTTGAACATTTCCATTAATATATTTGTGAGCCCCTAGCTACTCAGCGACTGCAGATTGGGAACAACTGCCCTCATAGGGATCTTATTATGAATCAATGAAATAGTAACCTTTTGTCTCTAGAAAAGTTTAATCTCTTCACAAGTATGAATATTTTCTTTCATTTTTAAAATTTTTTTAATTTTAAAGAAGCTTTAGATTATGTAAATATTACATGAAAAATATAGGGGATTCCCATATACCTCACCTTTTCCCCCTCCCCCACTTTCCCCCATTAACAACATCTTTCATTAAAAAGTGTGGTGCATTTTTTACACTTAATGATCACATATTGAAGCATTGCTGCTAACCATGGTCTATAGTTTACATTATAGTTTGCACTTTGTATTGCACAATTTTATAGGTTTTGACAAAATGTATAATGGCCTGTATCTCATTGCAATGTCATTCAGGGCAATTCCAATGACCCAAAAATGCTGCATGTTACACCTATTCTTCCCTCTCCCACACCTCAGAATCTCTGGTGGTCACTGTATTTATATCAATGATACAAGTTCTTCCATTGCTAGAATAATGTCTGCTTTAGTCTGTAGTTGCATTCCCCCCTTATGTTTGTTCATTCCTCAATCTTCAGGATTTTGGGATAGTGATGCCCACTCTATTTCTGATGAAGAGGGTGCTTATATGCCATGAGACAGTTGGATGGAACTGTCTTGCTTACAGTTGTGGGTGGGTATTGTCCATCATCATCCTTTTGTTAGTTGTCCTGGGCGAGTTCAATCAACTGGAGGTGGTGCAACTCCGCTGAGACTCGGGGCTCAACTGGCATATGAATACACTGAAGATTTATGTCTTTGGGACATATATTTAATGAGTACAGTGCTAATTATAACTTCAAATAAAAGGGGCAGAAGAATGTGAATATTCTCGCTGTCCTGATTTTGTGATAATCAGGGTAGGCTAAACATTTGTTATATTACAAACCATGCATGTGTCCCTAGACCTAATTTTTCTCCCTAGGTCTGTGTATTAGTCAGCCAGAGGGGTGCTGATGCAAAATACCAGAAATTGGTTGGTTTTTATAAAGGGTATTTATTTGGGGTAGAAGCTTACAGTTACTGGGCCATAAAGGATAAGTTTCGTCTGTTGCTACATGTTGGAGCAAGGCAGCTGCCGATGTTGCCACGGTTCAGGCTTCTTGGGTTCCTCTCTTTCCAGGACCCCATTTCTCTCCAGGCTTAGATCCTCTGTTTCTTTCACAAGGTCAGCTGTAGACTA
>JAQZBX010056950.1:0-18076 GCA_029593785.1 Cabassous unicinctus
TATAGTTATTATTTTATTTTTTATTTTTTATTTTTTTAAATTTATTTTTGGAATGCACTTTCCTGGCCTGCCAGCAGATGGTGCTCTTTGGTAAACCTCTCTGCTCAAGCCCTAGGGCAGAATATTTTCACTGAAACCCCACCCAAGTGGGCAGTGTAGAAGCAATGTCTAGGAGAGTTTCCTCTCAGGGTGGGCTATTCAATGCCCAGCCTCACTGTTCAAACTTGCTGATCAGAAGCCTCTCTCCTCCCTTGGCCACACCTTCCCTTTTCCCAGGGAGGAAAGAAATTTTTATTTCTCTCTGTGCCAGAAGCTACCAGTCCAAGTCAGTAAGGATGGTGCTTGAGAAGGTAGGCTAGCTTTAGCTCTCTGCTAGTTCTGAGGTGAAGACAATTGCTTGGCCATACCTGGCCAGGAAGGGTGGGACCCGTGGGACATAGCAGACTAAATTTGCCAGTTAAAAGCTGGATCGACAGTAGGCTATGTCCCTCTCTCTTCCCTTTCCTGGGGATGTGGACCCCTGCAGCCCTCTTGGTCCATAGCAACCAGTCTGAAGCCAGATGACCCAAAGCTGTCTGCTCCAAGGGTGGTGGTTGGGTGCCACAGCACCTGGGTTACTCACAGATCCTCTTGGTAGTCTTCTTTGTTCCTTTCTCTTCTGGGTGCTGCCCTGCCTTCTGCTAGTCTCCTGAGCCCAAGAAAGGTTGATACAGTTTCTGCCTGTCCTCTAGTTATTTTTCTGGGAGAGAAGTGAGCCCTGTACCTCTCTAATCCTCCATCTTCCCAGAAGTCTAGATAATTCTTTGTTGTGGGTTTTCTCCTGTGCATTGTATGATATTAGCATCTCTGACATCTACCAACTAGATGTCAGAAGCACCCAGTGTGACAACCAAAACTGTCTCCAGATATTGCCCCTGGTTGAAAACCACTACTCTAAAGGCTACGTGATGTGGTTAAGCAGAAGGAACATGAGATCTTAAACTGGGGCAGGCAGGCTGGTAAGGCCTGAGGGGCAGAATTGTGAGGGTTTTGAGGATACCTATGGAAAAACGGGAGGAGGTGGTGGTCAAGGGGAATTGAGTGGAATGCTGGGGGCAGAGCAGGTAGATTTCTAAAAGAGAGGGAAAGATCCAAGAAGCTGAGGGGTCATTTAGGAATGTAGGTCAAAAGTCATGGAACATTTAAGGGGAAAGACTTATTTCTCCTAGAAGGGTTATTCATATATTTATTATAGGGAAGTAGAGTTGATCAGAGGGAGAACTGGAAGTACTGGAAGCTTTCTCAGATTGTAGAGTGGAAACTGAATAGATTTGGCAGAATAAGCTTTACCCCTTATCTCTCTCAATGAAGGAGCCTATGGACTTGAAGAGTTATAGTTAACATAGTTCTTACAACTTTCATTCATTCATTCGTTTATTCACTCACTCAACCTTTATTAACTACATCCTTTGTCTCATGTACTTTATTATACACTAGACAACTTAGGATAGAAAGATGAGTAAGAAACAACTCCTGTTGAAAGATGTTCACAGTTTACTGAAGGAGAGAAAGAACATGTTTGAGGATCTCAACTCAAGAGGCATAGCATGCAGTTTTATATTTTCTATAATGGCTACAATTAGTACTCTATTAAACTTCGTTGCTTTTAGTAGCACCTGCTTAGTTATTAAAACCATCATTCTAGATATTTACATTTAGTCCTATTCACCCAAAAAATTATTCTCATAATTAATTAAAAAACACACTCACTGCCCTCAAGGGCAGACTAGAACTGTGGTTCCAACTCTCTCTTTACACACATCTCTCTCTCTTCCATGTGCTTGCTCTTTTAATAGTCGGGCCAGGAGGCTCAAGAAGGAAAATAGGCAATGCCTTAAGTGACTGATTATGGGAAGGTTGTTTTCCCTTTGTGTAGGACATTGTGGCTTATCTAGCGTAGTGTCAGTAAAGATGCTTGGTGATTCTAACAAGCCCAAGTCCCAAATAGCCCCCATGCCTTGGTAGTTCCTTACAAGACTTGCTGCTTCCATCTGATGCATACATACCTCTTGCTCCATGTTTTGGTGTTTCAGGACAAATCTACAGACTGTAAACTCATCCATTCTCTGTGATCTCAACTCTGGGGTCTATAGAGTCAGACAGATTCCATAGTTCATATATAACAGAAATTCTCTCTGGTCTCTGTACCATTTTTCTCCAATGCTCAAAAACTCCTCTAACTTTGCAGCATTGGGGCAGGTCAGTAAGCTTGGGTCCTAAGCCCCACATCCAAATGGGATGGAGGTATCAGTTTCCTCTTCTTAAAGATACCCCAAAACTTTATAAGCACTTTGGAATAAGCATGGATTTCTCAAACAGAATCATACAAAATATTAACTGTGAAAGAAACAAATTGATAATTTGGATTATATTAAGAATGTTCCTTCATCAAGATACCATTGAGAGAATAAGACAACCCACAGAGTGGGACAAGATATTTATAATACATATATCCAAAGAAGGACTTGTTTCCAGAATATATAAAGAGCTCATACAAATCAACAAGAAAAACACAGACAACCTAATAGAAAGGTGAGCAAAAGTCTTGAATATGCACTTCTCAAGAGGATATCCAAATGGCCAATATATATTTAAAAAGGTGTTCAGCTTTATTTTTCATCAACTATATGCAAATTAAAATCATAATGCTATACCACTCCACACCCACTATAATAGCTAAAATAAGAAAGACACAAAAGTATCAAATGTTTGTGAGCTTGTGAGCAAATGGAACTCTCATATATTGCTGCTGGGAGTATGAACTGGTATAACCACTTTGGAAAACTGCTAGTAACCACTAAAACGGAAAATCAGCATACCCTATGACCCAGCAATTCCACTACTAGAAATATATCCATTAGAAATGCATTCATGTATCCACCATAATTTGTAATAGCCCCAAACTAGTGACTACCCAAATGCCAAACAACAGAATGGATAAACAAAATCGTGAGATATTCACACAGTGGAAAACTATAAAGCAATGAGAATAAACAAAACAATATGGATGATTTCTGCAAATATAATGTTGAGATAAAGCAGCCAGAAATGAAAGAACATAAGTTTAATGGTAGTGGAGTACTATATGCAGTGATTTCATATAATAGTGAAAACACTCCTCTCCCCAGCAACACTTACT
This sequence comes from Cabassous unicinctus, assembly GCA_029593785.1. NCBI lineage: Eukaryota > Metazoa > Chordata > Mammalia > Cingulata > Chlamyphoridae > Cabassous > Cabassous unicinctus. Next base: position 3,179 of record JAQZBX010056950.1, read on the forward strand.
TAAGCACATATACACAGATTTGGAGACAGAGGACCTGAGTCTAATTCCATGTTCTATCACAATCTTGCTGAGTGATTGGGGGGGAAAAATCAACTTCTTTGGAAAAAATGGAGGATTTCCTACTTAACCAGAAACCAACCACATCAACTCCATGTTTCAGAAGATCGCTTTTGGCTCCCTTTGTTTATGCAGAAGAATTCTGCATATACATCCAAATGTGTCTGTGCAGACCCACATTGCTTTTGATCGTGTTTGTACAGAAGAGAGTGACAAAGATGGTTCTCCTTTTTATCCATATGTAATACTTTGAGGTAAGTTCCCTCCTCTCCCAACCCTACAGAAAAAAGAATGTGATGCAAACAAATAAATGTGCTCAAAATTGAATCTGTGTTCTAGTAAACCTCATTATAGAGCCACTATCTTTATCTTGTCATGAATTATTTAGGCTAGTTTTCCATATAACCAGCCAAGTCTATCACATGATCACAATCATTATTCTTCCAAAGCTATAGATAGGATGAAACCAAGAGAATAGTCAGTTTAATTATAGAAGCACATTTCTGAAGATATTGGAACTTCTTCAAAGTTAATGGAAAGCATTACAGGAGTTGTGGTGTATGGTAATAATCAAATGTCACTTCACTCCTTTCCTACTTCTATTTCTATCTATCTGTTTAATAGTTTCCTATATTTAGGCATCTATTTATATCACTCACCCTCAGGAAACTCAGGCAATTTTAACATCATGTTATTTACACATAAAATAATGTAAAGAGTCTGGGGAAAGGTTCTCTCTTGACCTACATTTCAGAAAACCACACTGTCATTCAAGTATTTTGAAAGACGTCTCATATTTTCTTTCAAAGGATAGAAACCACTGACTTAGTAAGTGAAGAATAGTGGTTAAGAGTAAGATTTTTGTACCTCAGTTTCTTCATCTTTAACTTGCTAAGGTGTTATAAATGAGACAATGCATGGAGAACACCTGGCAGTTAGTAAATGATCAATATTACTACTACTATGTCATATTTTGAAATTATCTGTGTTTATTTTTAAATTTCCCATCTCCTCCAAGAGAAAATAAGCCTCATGATGCTGGACTCTTACCTGTTTTGTACATGTAGGCAGTTGTTGAATGTGTCTCAAATGAAGCATAAAAGCACAAAAGTCTCTTGATAATCATGGTATTTCTTAAAGAATTTAGGGGCAAATGAAATTCCCCTAAGGAACTCTAAAACTGATATTGCATTAATTTTCAGCACATGGGGAAAATTTGAAGATTATCTAGCAGGACAGGTATATATGCTAATGTAAGTGTAAAAGATTACATGATAACATCAAGACCAGTGTAGACGTATTTTAATTCAAATCGGTGGAGACCTAATATGTGATACAGCATTGTGAGAGTTAAACAGGATAACATAGCCTGATCTACTTTATTCTTTAAACATATTTGACAAGTCAGTCTTACTGGAGGTTTAATACAGTGTCTAAGTCGTTATATCCCAGCTATACCAGGGAAGAGGACAATAAGAAAATACTAGCACATGGTGAGAACTTACTCCATACCAGCATTGTGTTCTCCCCAGCACACAGTTATGCTATTAAAATTATCTTAACCACCCAGCAAAAAAAAACATTAAAAATGTTTTTTTACTACAAAAGGAATGTTTAGTCTAAGAATTATCAGAAAAGACAAACAAAAAAGAAAATAAAAATCTTATTGTACAAAATAAAAATAAAACTTAAGACACTTCCAGTCTGGATTAAAATGATAGTTGAAACTAGTGGCCACTTTTGAATCCAAAGCATTAAGTTACCTATTCCCTTCTGTTTAGAAAGAATTAGAGTAAAGGTGAATGGATAATTACACACAGTTACCATAAAATTAGAGTTAAGCTTTTATGCATTTCTATACTATAAAGTTGAATTTGTTTAAACCTATTTACAAGGAAAAAAACAACTTTCCAGTAATATTCAGATTTTTTAGTAATAGAGACTATGAATATATATGAACTGCAGGTTAAAATGTTCACTTAAAGTTTTAAACTATGTTTGTCATAAGAAGGTAAATTTTCTTACTTTACTAATCTTTTGATACTTTAACCATTTACTACGACCTCGCTAATCTGGTTATATTTCTCAGTAAGTATAAAATACTTGATACTCTTAAAATCAGAAACATAACTAATTTTATTTCCCCTTGAAAGCGTTTCTTTGTACTAATATAATTAAGTCACTCAGATTAACTTTATTTATTTATTTATTTATTTTAATAGAAGGGAACTTTTTTATTTTTTTAAAGATTTATTTTTTATTTTATTTACGCCCCCCTTGCTGCTTGTGCTGCTGTGTCCATTCGCTGCGTGTCTTCTCTGTGTCTGCTTATCTCCCCCTTGCTGTGAGGTCTTGCCGCATCAGCCCACGGAGCCAGGCGAGCCTGCCCTCACAAGGAGGCCCCGGGAAGCGAACCCCGGGCCTCTCATATGGTAAATGGGTGCTCTATCCATTGTGCCACACCCGCTTCCTGCCGTCAGGTTGCTGCATCAGCCCACCGCACCGCCAGTGTGCCCTCACAAGGAGGCCTCGGGACGCGAACCAAGGCCTCCCATATGGTAAACGGGGGCTCTATCCACTGAGCCACACCTGCTTCCCGAGATTAACTTTAAAACACAAATTTTGATATAATGTACCAACCACCATGCATTACCTTTATTCAGCTAGTTTGTGCCAGGCATTAGCTTAGCCCCTAGGAATTAGCAATGTACAAAACAGACAAGATTCCTGCACCACAAGGCTTATTTTCTATTGGGGAAAACGGGAAAAAAACCCAACAATAAAAATCACATAACTTCAAGTAGCGATAAACTCTTGAAGAAAAATACAGGATGTTGGCGTAGAGAATAATCGTGCCTAATTTAGCTAGGATGGTCAAGGAAGGTTGTGGTAACTATTTAGGTTTCTTTCTTAGACAAGACGGAATATTGTTCCTAACTCTTCACACCTCCGCTCACTCGACATATCACGAACATTTAATAAGTATTATTTTATTACTACAGACAAAAATCTGAGGTTCAGAGGTTAGTAGGACAAGTAACTAATTCCGAAGTGTGTATTTGCCATTATATTATTGGTTGCACAATAGTGTTTACAAGGAGGAAAATGTATTGTGGTAGACGTTCCAAGAGTACCGAGGTCACGTTAGCCTCTGCTTGGGCTTATCCAGGAAGGCTGCAGGGAGGAGGCTCATTAGATCAGCGTCCTTCCTTTCTATCTTTCCTCCTATTTCCAACACCACAGCCTAGGCTTCAAGCCCAAAGAAAGAAGTTGGCAGAGCTCCGAGAAGCTGTAACTTCTCTGTGGGGATTTCCTGGCCACTGAGATGCAAACAGTTTATGAGATGATTTCCAACATGCGCAAAACTAACAGGTGCGGACGACGATGAGCTGCCACTAAACTTTACCTGCAGCCACGCCCTCCCCTAGCAGGACCCGAGTCACTAACTGAACTTCTTGTGAGTCGCGCAAGAACGTTACGTCACTTCCGCTCTTTCTGCGGCGGGTGCCGGTGAGTAATGTTAACACTTCCGGGTCGATCAAGCCGCCTTTGGCGGCGCAGGCGTTAGCGTCCGCAGATGTTCAGTCTATGGAGCCGGTTGCTGTCGGCGGCGACGGCACGGAGGCAGGAGGCGGTGTCCGAGTAGGGGCCCTTGCCCCGCCAGGATGTTACTGGGCTTGGCCGCCGCCGCTGCGTCCCACAATTGTAGCTGGGCCTCCTTGTGCCGGCTTGGTCTGCGCTGCAGGGCGGCGGTCCGCGGTTCCAGCGGCCGCCAGGGTGAGTGTCCCGCACGGGCGGCGGCGCCGCGGAAGCCAGACTGGAGGACCAAGCCGGCCGCGGCGCCTCGTTTCGTGACATTTCGTCCGCTTTCCCTTCCACAGTCCCGGGACTTTTCTCGCGGGCCTCCGCCTTTGTAGTTATTCCTTCCTAGCCCGCGGGGGCTCCTGACAGGCCTGCCTGACCCCGGGTCCGCCTGTAGTCCTAGCACGGCTACCCGGGAACTCTCCGGCATCTAAGAGCGGGCGGGTTGCCCCTGCGAAGTAGAACACTTTACCAAAACGTTAGGCGCGCATCACTGTTCCCGCCGGTAACACACTTACCGAGAAATTGCGTACTCCACAAAATTCTTGGTCTTTTGAGGCCACTGATCAACCTTCGTTGAGCACTTTGGCCGAGTGGTTTTTCTTGCCCTGCTCTTTTTCCCATATTCCAAACTTATTTCCTAAAAAGGAAGAGGGTGCAGCTCAGTATTTACGGATCTTAACAAGTGTGGGGCCATCCCCGAAATCATAGACTGAGCCCGGTTTTGGATCGAAAATAAAAATAACTCTTTAAGTTCTGTTATACGATCCTTTAAATAGCTGGTGAAAAGGTGTCCGCTGGAGCTGTAACCCAGAAAAAGGTGGGAAATTTTCATCTCCTTCCCTCGGAATTGTTTTCTGAATCAATTTTAAATTGTCCGAGAGTTTACAAAATAACAATGAACTTCTAAGATCCAATCAGGCTTACCTCTGTTTTTGCCTTCACAGAATGACCATAGCCTAACCTAGATGACTGACATGGGTAAATGAGGGCAGAGAAAGAGATGAATCCTCCCCTCATCCAAACCCCATATTCTTGGGGATATAGAGTATTAACAGAAACCCTCTCCAAAAATAATGTTGGAAAAACTTGTAGCATGTTTGTGACCTCGCAGTAAAAGTTGTAAAGTGCAGTCATTTATAAGTTTATAAGTAATTACAAGTCATGGTAACTCCTATATTGTGCAAATAAATTAAAATATATTTATATCTTTATTAACAGTATATGCAAAAACTGGCTCTTAAAATTTCTAAGGATTAATTTTAACAGTATTATTTCGGGTCTTTTTGGCAGAAAAGTATAACTATTTTGGGTTTTTCCACATTGGCTATATACCTGGTTCTCTTAGGAATAAAATGACTCATTGGATTATACCATACTCCAAAATACCCAAGTAAGGCTTCTAGCATAGTTGCTTCTAATATGTTTTCCACATTTAAAACACATCTCCTGGGCTGGCCACATTTCATATACTCAATAGCCAGTAAAAACTGTATTGGGCAATGCAGTTATAGAGTTACTATCCTTAATTTATAAAGAATTCTTGGAAAGCACTGTGTTTTCTAGTAGAAAAATGGGCAAAGGAAATGAATAGGGAGTTCATAAAGGAGCACAAGTGGCCAATAAAAGTGCAAAGATGTTTCAAACTGACCTTTAATAAGCACTGAAAAGTAAATTTAAAGGATTTACTTACAACTCATTGCCTGTCATGTTAGCTAAGTTTTTCAGAGTTGTGGTACTCCATATTGAGGGTGCAGAAAAGCAGGAATTCTCTTACTCTGGGAATATCTAGTTGAACAGCTTTTTTTTGGAAGTCAGTTTTTTCTTTGTATTAAAAAGAACTTTGAAAAGTTTATGTCCTTGACCCAAAAATTCCACTTAAAGAAATTTATCTTAAATAATCAAATGCATATTAAAGTGTATTTACAAGTTAAGGTCATGGTAACATTTATAGTTATGAAAAGTTGGAAACCTGAATAAGTATTGGTACATTTGTTATGAGCTGATGATAATATGCAACTATTTAAAAATATCATAATTTAAAAGAATAGTGTGGAAAAATACTCTTGTACTATATTAGGTAATACTAGAAAAAAAAATACCGTAAGAATATATACTGTGATATTAAGAGTGAGTTTCTCTAGAGAAATTTTTTGTTAACTTTGTGTTTTTCAAATGACCTACAATAAATATATAATAGAAAGTTTACTTAGTTTCCATGGTAAATGTATCTTTTTTTTTTTTTAAAGAAAATTCTTTTGCTTTGCATAGAGCGCTTATTTATTTTGTCATGTATTTATAACTTGCCTCATTTCACAAAGAATTTGAGGTGGGAGAACACTTCTTTAAATATTGCATACAAAATTAACTGTTTGTATGCCTTTGCCTAAATCTAAGATTGATAAAAGTGTAAATTCTTTTTGTAAAAAAATTAAATCTTTGTGTTTTATTCCTATCTCTGTTTGTATTTATTATCATAAGTAGAGTGAGAATTTAACTTTTGTCCCCCTTCCCCTATCCTCTTTAAATAAATAATAACATTGAATGTTATAAAAGACCACTTTGGCAGGCTGACAGTATGATATTATGTAGATCAATTTAATGATGGAATGTCTTACAACAACTGTAAAATGAGGCTAATAATAATATATACCTCATAGGTGTATGATGAGTTAGCAAAGAGGTACCAGGCATTGTATTGCTGAACAAGACTGACACAGTTTCCACCTTTATTGGGCAGACACCAGAAATAAGAAAACATATATTTAAGTTCTGTAAAAGAAATAGCAGGGTGATGAGATAGAAAGTAGCCGAAGAGGCCATTTTATTGGATATGCTGGCCTGGGAATCTCGCTTTTCTGAGTTGTTGTTGGTTGAGCCAAGACATGAAAGCTGAAAATGCGCAAGCTGGGGAAAGACCAATCTGAGTAAAGCAAAGAGGAATTGTGAAGACCAAAGAAGTAGTACACAGAAGCAGAAAGAAACCTGCTGTAGCTGGGTTAAAGTGGAGAGATATGAAATAAAGTTCAAGAGGTATCAGGGCTTCTCAGGTTATGGGTTAAAAAAAAAGAAAAGGCAGTGTTTTAAAAATAACTCTGAATGCTGTGTGGAGAATGGATTGGAAAGGAGAGAGAGTAAATAAGACGATCACTAGGGCACTGTTGTAGTTATCTAGGTAAACAAGGTTGTGCTTGGGCCAGGTGTTTAGCAATGGAGATGGAGAGAAGTGGATGGGTTTAACATATTTTGGGGTATAATATGTGTTAATTTTAGTGAAAGCATTTAGCACAACATCTGATACTTGGCAAATCCTTAGTATATTAGATATTCTTGTTTTCACTTTTTTGCTAGGCAGATGAAAGCAGATAACCATAAAATGGGTTGGCTTTTAACAATGGGAATTTGTTAGTTTACAGTTTTGAGGCTGAGGAAAATGTCCAAATCAAGGCATCATCAAGGCAGTGCTTTCTTCCTGAAGACTGCCGGGTGGTGATCCTTGGGTCCTTCTCTGCCACATGGGAGGGCACATGGTCTCTCCCTTCTCTTCCAGGTTTTATTGCTTTCAGCTTCTTGCTTCTGTGGCTTTCTTTCTCTATGTTTGAATTTCAGTCTCTTATAAAGGATTAAGAATCATTCTGCATGAGGTGCATCACACTTTAAAGTAGCTTCATCACAAGATCCTACTTACAAGGGGTCCACAAGCACAGGAATGGATTAACTTTAAGAGCATGTTTTTTTGAGGGTACATACAGTTTCAGGTCACCACAATAACCAGATGAGAATTAAGCAAGAAAATCGAGATGTACTCCCAAGAGACATTGCAGGGGAGTTGCTAACATCTATTGTTTCCTACAGCAAAAACAAAAACTCAGAGAAAACCATTTCCTATTCTGATTCCATGTTCTGTACTCTGTTCTGGTGAAAAATAGCATCAGCAGCAGTCATCTAGCCTGAGCTATTCTGTCTAGGTCAAACTTTCACAAGCTAGATGATTAAGCATACATAAAAGGATTTTTCCTGCATTTTGGGCTAGCAAAAAGAATAAAAGTAAACTAGAGATGGTGTTACAACTCAGCTCCTGAAGGGCAGGAGTTGGTTTGGCTGCATGACCAAAGAACACATCTGGCATTTAGTCAGGCATAAGCTTTATTGGACTTTACAAACAGGTGAGATTCTTTGATGGTGGCCGGTCAAAGAATGAATGAAGATAGTGCTCCGCAAAGAGATGAGAAAATGAGGGTGATATATAAGGGGTTTCAGAACAAGGACATTCCACAGTGTATGAGAACAGAGTTCCAGCTAGGGTCACCTGAGGCATACACATGGGGTGTGATGATGTTTTCATGACGCTCCTAGGAAGGACTCTTACTAAGGACATTTACTGCTTTGGGAAGATTATAGTTTATGATACCATCTATGCATTCTCTTCTCTCTGGGGAGGGTTGCTAATCTTTAACTTATGTCTAGGTCATGCAGGCGGCTACATGCTGAGGACTTGGGCCTGGTTCCCAACAGATAGTGTGTTAATTTTAAACTCACAAATTCTGATAATGTTAATAAGAACTAGTTGAAATCTCATATAATTTATCAATGGATATATTTTTAGTTTCTTTTTATTTATTTTAGGCATATTTGTGAAAACACAGAAAAGTATAAAGTAAGAATTATGCATAATCCAGATATTTCACCATTCACATTTTTAACAGGTGAAATTATACTGTATTATTTTGTCTCTTGTTTTTTTTTTCACTTAACATTATAACATTAGTGTTTTTCTATATTACCAAAAGATTTTAGTGATTATGTAATGAAAATATAGGGATCTGCTATGACTTACTTAATTCTTAGTAGAAATTTGGGAGCATTAAGTTGTTTCTGATTTTTGCTCTTACAAATATCACCATGAAAAATAGTCTTTGCATCCTATATTGTGTATTTTAAATTCAGACTTAGTGACCTCTTTAAAAATAAGTGTAACAGTTATTTTGTTTTTAATATGTGAGTGCTTTAGAAATTTTGGGAAAAAATACTGAAAATAGTCTCTTTAGTGAGGAGACTGACATCTGGAAGACAGGCCACAAACTGAAATTAGCTAGAAATAAAAAATTCCAGATTGCAAGAACTTTGTTTGTTTTTAGTTATTGTTGTTGCAGAAGTAACATATACAGTAGATGTTGCATGGAAACAGAGGAATTTCTTCTTATTGTTAGTCTGAAAAAGAAGGGCTAATTTCTCCTGAATGCTAGAGTAAGTAGTAGGTGACAGACCAGATTGGAGAGAAGATAAGCAATGATCAGTAGCAGTGATCATTAGGAGCTATAGAGCAATATCAGTAAGAGTGATTGCTGTGACGAGAATGATGACAAGATACCAATAGCTCTGCAGTCCTGGAAAGGAAACAGCCCTTATTACACAAGCAATAAGAAGTGCTTGTTCTAGCTGGTAGAACAGTGAGTGCCCAGCTAAAGACTAATCTTTTAGTCTTTTGACCAAAGGCTTATTTTAGATGTCACCTTGAAGAAAGGTTATTAATGGTAGGTAATACTTTTTACTATCTTTCTGCCTCTTAGAATTAATTAATGAATTCTGTCATTCATTCAATGAATGGTTGTGGTTTCTACTGCTATGAGTTGGATATTATATTTGTTTTATTAAATGTGGCCCTGGATATTTTATAGATTCTGAAATGTTAAAGGTGATAATGTATTCTGCAATTTCTATGCAGTTTTCAATCTTGTATTAATATCAAGTGTGTATGTTTAAAGTTGCTGGTACCTGAGATTCTACTGAAGATAAAAGTTAAGGATTTATCAAAGCATCTAGTAAGGACACTATCGAAGATTACTAGGAGTTTAAAGGACTCAGGAGTCAACTTGAAGAGACCCCTAATGACCAAAAATGGGATAGTTGAGCCTTTATAAAAATGATATATTGAAATACATCAAATGATTTTTAAATCCATGAAATCACAATGAAACAGACACACAAACTAATTTGTCACCATTTTTGAATGCTATGTAATGAACATATTGTTTTGAGAATTGATATATAAAGGGAAAGAATTAAACATTGAGTCTGGTTTTCCTTTGTGAATTGCACCTTAGGGTAACCAAATAAATGAGGGTAAGATTCTCTTTGTAGAAGTATTCTGACTAATAAAGGAAAAAGAGATAAAATTGGAATATCACCATTTTATAACCACCTAATAAATCATTCTAAGCATTGAATAACAGCAGCCACTATTATCACAAGAAAGAGACAACCAGTTTTTATGTGGTTCCTGATGAAAGAACTCATTTCTAAAAAGTAGTCTTGTCCTAAAAAAGTGAATCTGAATTTGGATAAAGCCTTTACTTCCATCAATTTATAGAAAATACAAAGAACTGAGGATGGGGAAAACAATACCATGGGAATTCTGTCACCAAAATTCAGACTTGGAGGCTACAGACAGCCCGGTTTCTTCAACATAAAAATGGCAATTTAAAAAAAGCCATCCTCTATATTAAAAGATGCTTAAAAGACATCTCAACCAATCACAGTATGTGGAACTAGTTTGGAAGTTTCAAACAAAAACTGGGGAAAAAAAAAAAAACACGTATCACAACTGGGAATTTGAAATTGAGGATATTTGATGATATTAAAGAATTATTTTTTATTTTTAAGGTCTAATAATAGTGTTATGGTTATGCCAAAATAAGGTTCTTGTCTCAGGAATACATACTGAGAATATGTATGATTTGTTATGTGTGAGATTTGATTCAAATTAATATGGGGGTGGGAGGATATTGATGTAGGTAAAGATGAAACAGGATTGGCCTTGAGTTGATAACTGTTGAAGGTTGAGGATGGGTACATATCTGTTTTTATACTGTTTTTTCCTACATTTGCATATTTTTGAAATTTTCCACAATAAAGAGCTTTAAAAATTAAGGAGAACCTTGAAACCATCTGAAATCAAGCCATGGAAACATTGTCATCTTCTGAGGAATGATTTTTAGGCTGTGGAATAATCCCTCTTTAAAAAACATTTAGCACAACCTCTATTGAAGTATTTCATTGGTGGGTGAAAAAAGTATTGGTAACATATTGCATTTTTGAGATAATCAGAAAAGATTTTGAAAAGGAATGACAAGTCAGAGCACCAGTGAAAGGGGTGCAGAAGGTACTTTTCTGGAGCATGAAAAACTATTTAGGAGAGTTTGCTTTAGCCCTTGCCTCACTAATTTGGGTAGTGGGCTGTATGTTTTAACATGCAGGAGAATTCTGCTATATTTACTTTATTCCATCTCTAAGAAATAAAGGCAAATGACCAAGAAGCATACTGGCTCCTCAACAATTATTTGCTAAATAAATGAAAGAGTAAGTTGATTTAACAATTTTGGAAGATCATCATTAAGCAGTAAATTTTTAACTCCTAAATACTTAACCCTCCAATCTTGGAAAAACTTGACTGTCTCTAATAATACAATTTCATAGATTCTCCTAAAACTTAAGACAATGTGTAAATTATAGTTAGACAAGGTTTTTGAGTTCTTTCAACAAGGACAACAAGGACAATTCTGAGTATGCATAAAGCTTAGTGCAGGTTGTGGAATATTATTTTCCTCCTGTTTCAGCCCTCCAAAACCTGCAGCCAACCCAGATGCAGCAGCTGAAGTGCTTTCTAATTAGTGTTACAGTCTTCCTTCAATTAAAATTCCCTATACTGAGACATCTCACCAAATGTTGGTCTAATTATCTGATTTTAAAAAATCAGTAATACTGAATGTGAATGACTAATATAATTCACTTATTGATTGTGAAGTGAAAGAGGAATAAATTTCTACCTAACAGAAGGAGGACCAGGATAATTTTGAGTGTGAAGCCCTGACCTCCTTCTCCCAAAATTCTTCTCTGTTCTGAAAAGTATAAGCCAACATTTTTTATTAGTGTGCAACAAGCATACAAAATGAAGAGCATCTACTATGTGCCAGACACCTTTCGGAATAGTAGAATGTTATGACTGTTTTAATTTGATTTTATATACTTATAAAATTTCCATATAAATATATTTGCAATTAAAGAGGAATATTGTTCTCATTTTTTCTCTACAAAATATAGTTCCTGTATATGTGGTGGTGGTGGGGTTGATAAAACACCTCTAGTGATGAGCGTGGTTTGGCATCATGCATTGCGTATCTAAGTAGTATGAAAATTTTACTGTTACTTAATTTTTAAAAAATAATTCTCTGATCTGTTTACTGTGCATAAACATCCTTATTGTGGGCTTGAACTTAAAATAATTTTTTTTCTCTTTTAGAATGGCAGAACTTAATGGCATTTGGAAGCTTTCCAAAAATGGTTTCTTGTAGTCACCCATGTATTTGTACAATGAGTCAAGTAAAGTTGTATTCTACAAATGTTCAGAAAGAAGGGCAGGGGTCACAGCCTATCAGAGTTGAAAAAGTACCAGCGTTTGATGAAACAGGTATGTATACATTTTTACAAACTTTTTACTGTACACTTGAATAGTTTGTGCAGGATTATCAATTCTTTGAACGTTTGGTAGAATTTACCTGAAAAATTGTCTTGCTTTGTGTTTTCCTTGTGAGGAGCTTTTAAATTGCTGATTTAATTTTTAAAATTTTTTATACAGGTATTTAGGTTTTCTGTTTCTTTTGGACTCAATTTTGGTACGTTACTTTTGTTTCCTAGGAATTTATCCAGTTTAAGTTTTAAAAGTTATTGGCATAAAGTTCTTAATCTCTCTGTTCATTCTCAGTAGCATATATATTCATTTCTTTTTAAATTCCTAATGATGTTTGTATCTTAGTTTCTTGATTAATATTAATTTTCAGAGCTTTTGTCTATTATTTTTCCAAGTGATTCCCCCTCTCCATATCTCGCTCATCTGTTTGCTTGTTTTGTTTTGTTTTTGTTGTTGTTGTTTTGTTTGTTTGTTTTTTCTTGTCTTTTTCTTTAGGCGGCACCGGGAACTGAACCTGAGACTTCCCATGTGGGAGGCTGGCGCTCAACTGCTTGAGCCACATCTGCTCCCTACTTGTTTTTGGGTTTTTTTTTTGCTCACTGTCTGCTTATTGTCTTGCTCATTGTTTTTTGCTCGTTGTCTACTCACTGTTTTTGCTCGATGCTTATTTGTTGTTTGTTTGTCTTCTTTAGGAGGTACCAGGAACCAAACCTGGGACCTCTCATGTGGGCGGCAGGTGCTCAAATACCTAAACCACATCTGCTCCCCACGTGTGATTTTTTTTTTTTTTTAATTTTCACCTTCAATATTGTATGATTAATTTCTACTCCTACCTTAATTATATCTTCCTTTCTACTTTCTTTGTGTTTATTCTGCCATTTTTAAAAATTATAAGCTAAATGTTTCACTCATTAATTTTGAGCCTTCCTTTTATAAAGTAGGCTTTGAAGCTATGATAGCACATTCCACAAGTTTTGAGACAGTATTCTTATTATTTTTAGGTCTGAATGTTTTATAGTTTCTATTATGGTTCTTCTTTGACTCTTTTTTTTTTTCTTTTTTTCTTTGACTCTTAAGTTGTTAAAAGTTGTGATTTTAGTTTCCAGATGTATGAAATTTTCTAGTTATCCGTTTGTCAGTGTTTTTTTTTAACTTAAATCGTATTGTTGCCACAGAATGTCGTCTGTGTGATTCCAGCCTTGAAATTTGTTGAAGCTAACTTTTGGTTTATCACATCGTCAGTTTTCCTAAATGGCCCCTGTATGCTTGAAAAGAATGTATATTTTCAATTGCTGGGTACAGTGTTTATATGTGTCAAATCCAATATGCTCTTTAGATGTGCTGTACAGATCTCTATCCTGGTTTGTTTTTTTTAATCCATTTTTACCAAGAGAGATAATTAGGATATCCCACTCTGATAATAGATTTGACCATCTTTCCTTGTTCTGTAAATTTTTGCTTTATATATTTTGAAGCTATGTTAATAGGTATATGTAAGTTTACAATTGTTACATAATATTGATGAATTATACCTTTTATCATTATGTAACAACTCTTTTTCTTTAGTGACATCTGCCCCAATTTTCCTTTTTTACTTTGTGTCTGGTATTATTTTTTCCATCCTTTAACTTTAACTTTCTTTGTCCTAATGTTATTTACATTTATTGTAATTACTGATATGTTTGGGTCTGTTTCTACTTTTTTATCATGTGCTTACTTGTCCTACTCTTAATTTTTTATTCCTTTTTTGCTTTTACAGCTTTTTTCCGTTTTTTTTTCTTTTTCTTTTTTTTCCTCATTCCATTACCCTCTCTTCCCCATATGCACACATATACACCCTTATTTGGAAATTATGTACTCTCAGTATGTACTTCACAGGGTAACAGTAACTGATACTTTTACTCTCCTGAAAAATACAAAGAATTTAGAATGATTTAACTCTGATTACCCTTTCCCAATTTACCTGCTATTGTTGGCTGGTATTTTGTATCTATTCTGCTCTTTCCCCACTATAAAATGCACGTAGTTGTTTGTTTAGATTTATCCAGAGTCTTTGTTCACTACTTTTTTCATTTCTCTGATATTCTGTCTTTCTATCTGACTTGCATCCTACAGAAGTTTCTTTAGGGGAGGGTCTTTTGTTGTCAAAGCACATTTAAGATGTTATTCCACTGTCTTATGGCTTCTACTAATCCTTTTGAGAAGTCAAATATCATGCATTTGTGGTCATATCTTTTCTATTTGACTAACTTTCTTTTGAAAATCATTTTGATGTAACTGTAGTTTTACTGTGACGTGACTAAGTATGCATTTTTTTTTTTTATTCCTAAGATTTGTTGGGCTTTCTGGATCTTAGCATTGGTATCTTTTCACAATTCTGGAATTGTATAATTTTCTGATTATCTCTTCAAATATTTCCTCTTCCCACTTTATTATCTGCTTCTGGAACTCCAATTAGAATATCTTATTACTTTATTTGCCATGTGTCTTAATCTCTCTATCATATTTTTTATCTCTATATCTTTCTGGCATGCATTCTGAATTATTTCCTCAGGCCTACTCAGTTCACTAATTCCCTCTTCAGTTTCCTCTAATCTGCTGGTTCATATACATATATTGCATTTTTTATTTCAATGATTATATTTTTCATTTCTAGGAATTGCTTATTTTTCACCTTGCTTGCTTGATTGTTCTTGTTTATGTTTTTTTTAAAACAATTTATTGAAGTGTATCATTCATACATGAACATACATAAACTGTAAGTGTTCAGTAAACATCGTGATCTTACAAAA
>JAQZBX010056951.1:0-18077 GCA_029593785.1 Cabassous unicinctus
AAAAAAAAAAAAAAAATCACGGCCGTTTGCATTTAAACCCATTCTCATATTTTATGTGATATAAAAGAACTTTTCCAAAAAGCCTTATGAATTAAAACCTTTTTATTTGCACTTCTACCTAATGTGGAGTTTTACTTTTAATAAAGGTTGAAGGAAAATAGAGCATCTTTTTTTCCTAAGGCATCTCAAAGAATACCAGGGTATTCCTGTAATCAGTTTCCCTCTCTTCTTTCCCTTGCCCAATTTTCCCTAAAAAGATTCAGCGAAGTGGAGTTGTAATTGTAAGGCTGATAAAGGTCATCAAATTTAAGATTTCTCAAGAGATCCTGAAAGAAGGGACTGGACCCTTAGGGCCCACTTTCCTCAAGAACCTCCCCTTGCTAAGTCTTTTCTAGCGATTTTTTAAAACTATCTCCATCACTTATTCCCTCCGTGGTGCTGATTTGCCAAACATGCCATCTTAAAGTTATAATGCCAAATAGTTATATAAATCTTAGGTACAGTGAGTAATTTTGAGATTTTTATAACTCTTTCACTAAAAACATTTAATCCTAGGATTAGATAGATATACTTTAGAATGGTTCAAGTCTCCTGACACTTTCCTCTTCTCCAAAATAAAACCAACAAAACCCTAAGGCAGTAACATTGTGTGGCCACCTTCTCTGTTTCAGACTGTATATATTATGTCCTTTAATTGTCACAACCAGACTTTTGTGGTAAGTAATATGATCTCATTTTACATTTGGGGAAACTGAAGCTCTATGAGAATCAAGTAACTTGATCTTGACTAATCAGTTTTCAGAACTTGAATTTTAACTGCATTAGTATTTGAAGTCTGTGAGCATCAAAACTTAAATCCAGGTCTTCTTCCTCAATGTCCACTACTTCTTCTGTTTGGTATTCTTAGTATATAGGCTTTAGGAATTGCTATATTATTTATTATGGAACAGAATTTTATATAAATTGTTTTAATCTTTTAGCCAAATCAGTTGCTCCTTTACTCCTAGTATGTCTGTCTGTCTGTCTGTCTGTCTGTCTGTCTATCTATCTATATCTATCTATCTATCTATCTATCTATCTATCTATCTATCTATCTATCTATCTATCTATCTATCTTTATACATCCCTATCAATCTGTCTTATCTGGAGAAAGAGTGAAGGGTTCCATTGAATAGAACCCATAGGATCATATCTTAGTATGTGTCTTAGTTTGCCAGGGCTGCTCTGACAAATACTATACTCTGGTTGTCTAAGCAATAGGAATTTTTTGTCTCATGGTTTTGGAGCCTAGAAGTCCAAAATCAAGATCTCAACAGGCCATGCTTTCTTCCAGAGTCTGTAACGTTCTGCTGCGGGCTTACTGCATTCCTTAGGGTTCCTTGGCTTGGCTTTCTCCCTCCATCACTTGGCAATCTGCTTCATTCTCTCGCACCTTCTGACTTCTGATTTCTACTGACTGTGTCTGAATTTCCATTGCTTAAAAGGACTCTAGTCATATAGATTAAGGCCCACCTTGATTCAAGTTGGCCTTATCTAAATAAGCTCTTCAAAGATCCTATTCACAAATGACTCCACACTTTCATTAATTAATCATAACATCTTCAAAGGTCCCATTTCCTAATGGTTTCACACCCACAGGAACACAGATTAAAACTTGAGCATGTCTTTTTGAGAGGCATGATTTGGTCCCCGGCAGTAAGTTATAGAAAGCTTCTTTATATTTAGACTTTGTGAAAATTGTTTTTTTATTTTGATATTTACACAACTTTTGAGTAGTAGAAAGAAATATTTCAGGGAAATAGCCAAATTCCTAAAAGTCCTCACTGCTCTCTTCTCAAAACAAAAACCAACAACATAAATAAAATAAAATAAAATAAAAAATCCTACAGAAATTTAAGATTAAGAATTTTTAGGATTAATGAAATATTTAAAATTTCAAATATATATGACTACCTAACCTTTCCTGCCCAGAAATATTACAAAAATTTTGTAAAAGGATTTTTAAAAATGTAAAACTATAACATTGAATCACACTGAAAATGAGGAGTACGAAACAATTCTTAGCACATTGTTGCTTTTGTAAATTAGGAAGACTTTCCATTGTCTACTCAATGACCTAAACTTCTTCTTAATGACATCCTGATGTCAACCACTTTCTAATAGATTTATAGAAGATTTGCAAAGTATTTTGTCCATCTGTTTTTTTCTCCTATAAGACGTGGCTATGATCATATCATTTTCCTGATCAGAAGCCTTCTGTGATTTCCCATTGCCTCCAAAAAAGTCTTAATTCTTAACTTTGAGATCAAGACCTTCAATGATCTATCCTTACTCAACCTTTCTAAAATTCTCTTCTTGCAAACTAAACTGCAGTACTGTTACTCAAAGTTTTACCTTGTAGCCTTTGCTCTCTCTATACATGAAAATTCAGTCTGCCTAAATGGTACGTAAATAAAACCATCTTGTACTCTTCGGTTTTAAGCAATTCCTTTAAAAAACAAAACAACAACAAAAAAACAACTCCATAACAAATATTGTACTTATATAATCCTTATGGTACTTAAAACATATCATAATTTTTACCTCTATGTAATTGTACATTATCAATTGAGGCAAATATTCATTCTCAACTTTCATTCTCAACTTTGTTGAGTTATAATTTACATACAATAAAATACAGAATATTGTTCTATGCATTTTGGCAAATGTGCTTCACTGAACCACCACCACACTTAAGATACAGAATGTTTTCATCGCCCCTAAAAGTTCTCTTGTGTTATTTTGTGGTTAGTTTTGTTCTTATCCCCACCCCTGGTACCAGGTAACATTATAGATTAGATTTCTTTTTTTTCTGTAATCTCATATAAGTGGACTCATACAGTATACACGTTGAATCTGGCTTCTGCTCAGCAAGTTTTCAAGATTCGTCCATTATGTTGACTATATCAGTAGTTCATTCTTTTATTGCTAACAGTGTTCCATTACATGGATATACCACAGTTTGCTTATGCATTCACATGTTGATGAACTGGTTGTTTCTAATTCAATTCCATTTTTTTTTATTCGACAGTTTATGTTATTTGTACTGTTTTCTTCAATTTGTGAATAATTATGTACTAATCTGATTGTATCTGTTTATATCTTTGGAGGGAGGGCTGTAATAATAGACCTTGCTGGGTAATGCTTCCTATTACTGTTTGTGGCTCACTGCCCTGCCTCAAGATTGAAGCCTGAGGGCTGATAACGGTAGGGACTGTTGAGTTTTCTTTATAGTCCCAGTGGCTAAGATATTAACTGCCACAACTTCATCTTCATCTCGGGAGTTGTGTTGTAGTAATAGAAGCAGTAGTAGTAATAACAGGTACTACTTATTGAGCACTTAGTATAATAATCATAGGAGTTAGTTACTATTACTTTCATTCTACAGATGGAGAAATGGGCACAGAATTTAAACAACCTGCTTGTCTAATTGTATAGTCCACCTTTTTCACCCTACTGTCTCAAGTGCTTAAAATTGCTTGTGGGTGAGTTTAAAGCCTTCACAGGCAAAATTGCTTTTGGAACATATGAATAAATGTATAAATAAATAACATTTGCTTCATACTTCTGTGGATATAGTGTTAATTACACAAGCATGTATAACTATTCCTTTGGTATGAGTTATTGGTAGCCTTGGTTTTCATCACCCTTCCTTGCCCCCACAGTAATTAAATGATGTGATTTTATTGATCACACACAGAAAAATACCTAGAACTACATTAGAGTTGCCTGAAATGAGGTTACTCTCTGAGACAGAGACAGGTTAGAGTTGGCCTAATTGGCTGGTGACAAGCAAGAAATAGAACTTTATTGTAATGTTAAGACACTGAGATTTTGTGGCTCATTTGTTACAGCAGCTAGTATTAACTACCCACATTTTATAGTCTCATTGAGTTTGATGTTTTAGTATTGTGCCTTTGTTCAGTTGTAGCTTTGAAAGGAATTATGTTTTCAACTACTTTGTTAATCTATAAAAAAATATTAAAGTCTGTCTTAAAATTGATATGTGATTTAATCTATAATCATAAAACAAAATAAAGAACAATATAAGTTTTTAAAATTGTTTTAACATCTGTTTCAACAGAATTCATTTTGTAGTTTGACATTTAAAAAGTTTAAACAAATATTGCTGAGTGAGGTTACTGTTTAAAAAATAAACAGTGGGGTGGGATTTAGTAGTAGGTCTTGAAAGCTACACTTGGAGTTTCTTTGTTGAACACAGATCTGGTCATGTTACTCCTTTGGAAAGTAGGGCCTTTTGCCTTAAAGGTTAAGTTCAAACTCATTATTGGGATGCTTTAGCCGATGCCAATCTTTTTCCAGTCAGCTTCTCTCTCTCTACCTACCAGTCATATTAAACCTCCTCAATTCCCAGAATATCTAATATTTTCTCTATTCTAAATCTTATATATACTGTCCTTCTTTCTTTTCTTTCTCCACTTCTTCCTTATGTAGCAGTTTAAATACCTCTTTTTTTGGAGGGTCTTCCATGACACTCAAGCCAGGATTAAGCACCATTCCTTTCTGCTCTTTTAGCACTGTATTTTAAATTAAAGCATTTCTATAATGTAATATTATTATTTACTTGTGTGTATACCCTATGGATTGTGAACTCCTCCTAGAGGACAAGGGCAGCAGCTATCCCCAGTACCTGCCAACCTGCCTGATACAAAGTCCACTCTTAGTAAATATTTGTGAAATATTGAAATGCATGCATGAGTGAATGAATGAATGATGGATGAATGTGAACAATGCCCCAACCTACAAACTTTATGGTCTCACCTCTTCTAGTTTGTTACAATTCCTAGTAGAGTGATAAACATACAAGCAGCATCTACATTCCTGCCTTTTGGATTTAATTATTATATATTTCAGTCACTGTTACATTGCATTTGGGGAATTAAAAAAATAGCCCCTTATTAAGAAAAGATTGGAGACCTCTTGTAAGGATATGCATATTTATGTCTAAGAGTAAATTCATACCAAATATTAGTGTAAAGAAACATGAAAATTTATATTAAGGATGATCACTGGGAATTGTTATAAGTATTGGTAGCTGATTTAAAAGTAAACAAATTTTTTGAAATCTGCATGTTTTTTAAAAAATTGTAGAATTGCTGTTAAAAAAAGAATCCAAGAAACTTGCCACCCAATTAGAAATATAATTGCTATAAAATACAGATTTTTTTTCAGCTGTTACTCAGATAAAAAATTATTTCAACATATATTTATTGAATGTTTTCAAGGTACTTAGGATATATAACTGAACAATATGAAATTCTTTGAATGTTTTCATAATTAGGAAAATGGAACTCAGAGTACAAATACACGTGCACGTATGTATATGCATATGCATATATGTAAAATATTAATGTCATTTAGGCAACCTATTTCTGAAACCAGTACCAGAAAGATTTTTAATTATCATAAGTGAAAGATAAGAAGGTATTGTGAAAAAAACTAATTGGTAGAATTTAGCAAGGTACAAAGTTTAGATAACTACGAAGTTTAGTTAACACGTTCTCCAAAACCACACACACTTCTGATGCCAGTACAAGTTTGGGGATTTCCCCAAACCCTCGGGTTGAATAAGTCTCTAGAAGGACTCTCAGAACTCACTTAAAGCTATTGTATTCATGGTTACAGTTTATTACTGTAATATAATCAGCCAAGGGAAGAAGCGCATAGGGCAAGGTCCAGATGGGTTCCAAATGCAGAATTTCTGTTGTCCTCTTATGGCGGACTTAGGACATGTTATTCTCTTGTCCCCAATGTGTAACAATATGCAAGGAAAATTGCCAACCAGGGAAGTGCTCATGAACTTTAGTATCCAGAAATTTTATTAGGTATTCGATACCTTGGCATGATTGGGTGATTATCTACATGGTTGAACTCAATCTCCAAGTTTACTTAAAACCCTCACCTTAAGTCACATTCCTGGTATTTCTGCCATAGCCAGCCCCCACCCTAAATCTCATTATTAGACTATCTAGTGTGACCCAAGGCCCCCAGGAGAACAAAGACACTTCTATCATTTTCCAGTAATATTCTAATGGCCAGAGATTACCTCCTTGAAGCTGAGGGCAAAAGCCAGAAACCTTTTTTTACAATTAGAGCAATTATTGGTTTACAGAAAAATCATGCAGAAAATACAGAGTTTTCAATTACTCCACTCTTTAACAGTTTTTCTGGATTTGTATGGTATCTATGTTATAACTAATGAAACATTATTATTATAATTAGACTATTAACTGTAATCCAAAATTTACAATAGGGTTCATTTTTTGTGTTGTACAGTTCTATGGGTATTTTTGTTGTTGTTAACTTACATACAACCTTAAAACTTCCCATTTTATCTACTTAAAAGTACAGTTCAGAGGTATTGATTACAAAGTTGTGCCTCCATCACCATTGTCCATTGCCAGCACTTTTCATTCACTCCAAACAGAAAACTCTGTACCAAACTAAAAAATAACTTGCCATTCCCCACCCCCTACCTGGCCCCTGATAAACCTGTATTATAGTTTCTGACTTTATGAATTTGTATATTTCATATAAGATTATACAGTATTTGTCCTTTTATGCCTGGCTGTTTTCACTTAACAATGTGTCTTCTAGGTTCATCCATGTTGTTGCATGCATCAGAACTTTATTCATATTTTGACTGGTTAATACTCTAATGTAGCTATATACCATATTTTGTAAATCCATGTATCTGTTGATGGACACTTGGGTTAGTTCCACCTTTTGGCAATTGTGAATAACATCTGTTCAAGTCCCTGCTTTCGTATCTTTTATGTATAGATCTAGAAGTAGGTTTGCCAGGTCATATGATGATTATGTACTTAATTTTCTGAAGAATCACCAAACTGTTTCCCACAGCAGCTGCACCATTTTACATTCCCACTAACTATATATGAGTGTTCCTATTTCTGCACATCCTCTCCAACTTGTTATTTTTCATATTTTTAATAGTAACCATTCTAGTTGAAGTGAAATGAGTTAATTTTTGTTTATGGTGTGAGGTATAGGTCCACCTTCATTCTTTTGCGTATGGCTACCCAGTTCTCCCAGCATCATTTGTTGAAGAGACTATTCTTTCCCCACTGAGTGGGCTTGACATTCCTGTCAAAAATCAGTTGGCCATAGGTGTGAGGGTTTAATTCTGAACTCTCAATTCTGTTCTACTGGTTTGTATGTCTGTCCTTGTGCCAGTAGCATGGTGTTTTTTAGTACTGTAGCTTTGTAATAGGTTTTAAAATCAGAAAGTGAGTCCTCCAACTTTGTTCCTCTTTTTAAATATGGTTTTGGCTTTTCAAGGCCCTTTACCCTTTTATAAGAATATGAAGATTGACTTTTCCATTTCTGTGAAGAAGGCTGATGGGATTGTAGCGAATCTGTAAATCACTTTAGGTAAAACTCATATCTTAACAATATTTAGTCTTCCAATCCATGAACACACAATGTCCTTCCATTTATTTAGGTCTTCCTTAATTTCACTCATCAATGTTTTGTAGTTTTCTATGTACAAATCCTTTACAACCTTAGTTAAAATTTTTCCTAGATATTTGATTAGATACTATTGTAATTGGAATTTTTTTTCTTGATTTCCTCTTCAGGTTTTCATTACTAGTGTATAGAAAAATCATTGATTTTTGTGTATTGATCTTGTACCCCATCACTTTGCTGAATTCGTTTATTAGCTCTAGTGGCTTTGTTGTGGATTTTTCAGAATTTTCTGTATATAAAATCATGTAATCTGCAAATAGGGAGGGAAAGTTTTACTTCTTTCTTTCCAATTTGGATGCCTTTTGTTTCCTTTCTTGCCTAATTGCCCTAGCTTGAACTCCCAATGTTAAATCACAGTGGCAGTGGTGGGTATCATGTCTTGTTCATGATTTTAGGGGGAAAGCCTTCAGTCTTTCACCGTTGAGTATGATGTTAGCTCTGGGTTTTTCATATATGCCCTTTATCATATTGAGGAAGTTTCCTTCTATTCCTAGTTTTCTGAGTGTTTTTATCAAGAAGCGGTTCTGGATTTTGTCAAGTGCCTGTTCTGCATTACTTCTGATGATACTGTGTTTTTTCCCCCTTTGTTCTGTTAATGTGGTGTATTACATTAATTGTTTTTCTTATGTTGATTTACCTTTGCCTACCTGAGATAGATCTTACTCACAGATAGTTTGTAATTCTTTTTAATGTGCTGTTGGATTTAGTTTGCTAGTATTTGTTGAGGAATTTTGTATCTATATTCATGAGGGATATTGGTCTGTAAATTTCTTATCTTGTAATATCTCAACCTGGCTTTGGTATTTGGCTGATGCTGGTCTCGTAGAATGAGTTGGGAAGTATTCCCGCCTCTTCAATTTTCTGGAAGAGTTTGAGAAGAATTCTTCTTGAAATGTGTCGTAAAATTCACCAGAGAATCTATCTGGTTCAGGGCTTTTCTTTGTTGTGATGTCTTTGATTATTAACTCAATCTCTTTGGTATTGGTCTGTTCAGATCTTATATTTCTTCTTGAGTCAGAGTAGGTAGTTTGTGTGCTTCTAGAAATAAAAGTCACGAACAATATACAAAGAACAAAGGGGGTTAGAGAAGGAAACAGTCCCGCCTAATTGTGGGAGAAATTGCTTGGTGGGAATTCTCGTAAAAATAAGAGAATGATTTAAGAGGACATTGCATACGGAAGAACCCATATGAACAAAATGAGAGAAGGTAGAAAACGTGAAATATGCCTGAAAGTAACTACTGATATAATTTGCCACTGGGATGACAGATGAGGGAGACATGATCTCATGAATTTTTATCAAAAGTCCAATTTCTTACTTGGTGTATATTGTGAAACACAGTGGGACTTTCATTCAGTACCGATCTTGGTATTCTTGTCTGCTGTTAAGGTGCTTCTGAATTTTAGTTGCTAAAAGTGGCAAAATAATATCATGAGAAGGCTATGTGATTGTTCAGGAAATTCTGGAGAATATTTTGTGAAAAATACCTTTTATGAAGGGGAGGTAGAAAGGAGAAGCCAGCATGGAGCCTTGACCAAAGTACACTCTCAGGTAGCTCCTGTTTAGATAGTAGTGTGTATGGAAGTGCCCACTGGAAATTGATTCCTCTAGAACTATTCGTGAGTTTTTATGTCCTTTGTAAAGTCTTTGCATTATACCGTTTGGAAGATCATCATTCTCTCCCTTCATTCAAATGACTCATGGTTTCTTTCCTACAGCCCAAGATCCCTTTACTTCTCTGCAGTATTTTTTCTCCACAGTAGGATTTCAGCAGGCACAGAGTTAGCTGAGGGAGTATAAAATGATTTTACCTCTCTGTAAGGATGTCTGGGAACCAGATTATTTTTGGGCAGGTCACTTAACCTTTCTGGGTCTTGGTTTCTTACTCTATAAAATGTAATTCTCTCAGATTACTTCGGTTACACTACTCCATTTTTCTAATACCACTCTACAGGCCAGCAAGTTTCCAATATGTGTTGACTCTCCCAGTCTCCATTATACACACCACAAATTAAGTTCATAATCTTGGGAGTTTTTGAAATGAATATTTTTCTTTTAGGGTCAGGATATTCTATAATCCTCAGTTCGTCAGAAAAGTGTAGTATTCCAAAGCTTCCAAAATGTTTTTGCTCCATTACTCAGAAATGGATATTTTATTTATTTTTGATGGAACTTTCATATTAAATAAGTATAAATTTATGAAAAAGTATAGCCTAATATTATAGTTTAAGTAGTTGCTCATTTTGTTCAGTATGAAAACCAATTGCCTTATTATTTTAATGCCATAAATATTAACTTGCATTTGAAAATTAATCAGTTTTGACTTATAAAGATTGTATTTAATTGATAACATTTGTTTTCATATTTTATACAACTTTTATAGGAGAAAAAAATGAAAATACTTGCAAGTCTTAAGGCTTTTGGAAAATAGATTGGTTCAGCCCTGTGGTTATAATTTTGTTTAATGTAAATAATTTTTGTCTTTAGCAATGCCATGATTGTAAGAAACTTGCTAATTTGGGGGCAGGTATGTGAAATATCATTTTGATCTTAATTGGTTGTTGCCTATAGTTAACTTGTCATGTCTAATCACATACCAGTTCCTTGGGGACTGTGAACAGGCCTTTCAGTTTAAGTCCAATGAGACTACAATCTGCCTTTACAAGTATTTGGCTAGTATTGCTATTATTATCAGTTCATTTTGAGAGGGAAATTCATCCTAATTAACATTTATTTTAGAAATAGTCTGAAGGTGATTTTTAGTTCCTTAGCAATTGAAGGCAGCTTGGTGCATGACCTTCCTTAGTTTGGATTTTAAAGCAAAAACAGTTGCAGCTTTTCCAAGTTTAAGGAGAAATCTGATTCTGTTGGAGTTGTTACTATAAGTTTGATTCCAAATGTTTCAATTTATATTTAGAGCACACCAGAAAAAAGCTCATGCAAATCATCCGGGGCTTACAATCACACTTGATTACCATAACTACTGCCTGCTTCAGCAACTTTCCTTGGATTCTTGAGGACAAAGCCAAACATAAATGTTCCTTTCTGTATGAAATAAATGTACTTTAAAATTTATGTCAGAATCAAATAATATTTTTAATGCGCTAGGAGAATTCACTATTTAAAGGAATCCTATTGAAAATTATTTTGTTCCTCTATTAAGTGTTAATAAAGTAAACAAAATAATCTTTCCCAAATCTCTTAATTTGTTGATATTCTAACTTCAGATTTTTTTAATGTCAGGCTTCTTAATATAGGAACACACATTAGTTATCTGTTTTCTCAGATCAAATGCCAATAGACTCTCTTGATCCATATTATTATTCAAACAGTAGTAAATTTAAGAGAAAACCTGTTGTGTTTGTATGTAACCGATGAAATGTATTTTAACTATATACTGAAGTTCTAAGTAGTAATTTGCAATAATTTATTTAACTTATTATAATCGTCATATGTGATTAGGATACTGAAGACTTTTAAAACCAAATTCAGAAATCAATTTCATTTCACTCTTTTCTTGGGGTTCTTACAATAAACAGGTGTCAGTCAAAATCTACAGTTGTTGATCCAGGTCTCAAGTATTATAATGTTATAATTTAGTATTAAAGTGAGCTTGAAAATGAGTTATGAAAATTAATTACAAAAATGATTTATTCTTTTATTTGGGTTTCTAAAAATAAAATAAGATGAAAATTTAATTTAAAATGAAACTATATAAAATGGTATGGCTTTTCTTTAGAATGAAGACAACTGTTAGTCAAAAATTAGACGCATGTATGTAAGCATTCTGGTTCCTTTCAAATTAAACTTTTCAATTTTATTCACCCCAAATATAATTATGTTTTATATAATTACTAATGCTATAGTAATTAGACAATTAAAAAATTTGAAGATCCAGCAATCATATTTAACTCTTATTTATAATTAATATCATGTCATTCTTTTATACCTCCAATGTAAATGTTAACATTTGAACTTTAAGCATTTTCTGTTTTAAATTATTTTGTTTGTATACAATAACTAAAATTTGATACTGTTTTTTATATTACTGTCTGATAAGAGTGACTTAGGTAACTGCTATCCAGGCAGTATAGAATAGAATGGACTATTTTAAGAATTATTAAAATGAGTCACTATTTTAAATCCCATTACTTTTGATTTTTGCGGGTCTTTTTGCATCTATAATTGTACTTTTGCATATACTACTTTTCTCAAAGGAACTGGTTTAAGGAAATAAGCCATGTAAAATGCTGGATTAAAGAAATTTGAATCCAAATTCATGAAGTACAAGTAAAGTAGTTAAGTCCTAAAAAATACCACTGATCCAGGAATTAAATCGTGCATCAGAACTTAGTCAAGATTATTTTCATTTATTTGATAAACATACAAATAGCTTTGCAGAAGTTTTTTTTTTTATGGTAAGAGATGGTATATAATTTATCTTTACATTCCTCATGTGAACAGCAGGATAGTGTCCTTTGTATATTAAATGCTCAATACATGATTGCTGAGTAGTTAGTAAGGATAGATGGATGATGTAATATTTGGCCAATATTTGAATTTCCTTGTACCTAATTCAATAGGTAAAAAGGACAAAAATAATTCTGAATGTCCTAAGTGATACTTAATAAATGTTTCTTTTTATTGTAGGCACCTTATTAATTATCCATGTTCACTGAGGTTGTAATTCTACAAAATTCCAGTCTAAATCCTTTATTTTAGTTAATAGTTTTATGTCTTCTTCTTGCAAAACATTATAGCACTGTTAATTAGTAAAATTGACTACTTTGAGTTTTACATTACCACTGTGTAGGTGAAATACAGAAATGAGTCCCTCCTAAACAGTTTAATCTGTGCTGAAATATTCAAGAATTGATTATTTCAACTAAACAAATTAAACAAGTAATATATAAATGCTTGTTTGTTGTAAAAAACTTCAAAATGTTACAGAAGGAAAGAGTAAAAAGTTATAACCTTCCTTCCTGCCTCTTAACCATTCCCACTTCAGTCTGCATAGATAGGCCACTAACAATAGTTTGAGATATATCCCTTTAGACCACTTTCTTTAAAATTCCAAATGTATGTAATAAACAGAACTTTGTTTTATCATCAATAATATTAATATTTTAGCATTGATGCTAAATTAGCAATATAATATTTCACCATAAATGTGATATATATATAATTGCTTTGTTTACTAAGGGTGTTTCTTAGAGGTCTTTCTATAGCACTATATTTATCCCAATATTTGGTTCTGTAATCTTCCAAAAAATGTGTTGTCTTTGAACCTTTGTAGGAATAAGTTCCATTTCGATAAGTATTATAAAAATTATAAGTAATAATCTTGATAGCAATTAGCAATCTCAAGACAAATTCAGAATTTTAATTTGTTTCTGTAGCCTTATTTCTTGGTGTTAAAATAAGATCTTTTTTTACCTCACAAATGATTTAGAAGAATTCCTCTTTATATTTCCATTATGATGTAATAGTAACACTAACATTATATAAAATGGTAACATTTCAGAATTAGAAGCCATTTAATCAGACAGTTACAGAGGTCATTCTTTGCCCAAAGAATACTAGTACCTCTGCTATCCTTGTTTACATCAAGAGTCTTTCCACTGCATCATGCATTTCCTGTGAAGAAATATTCCACAAGAGATTTGTGAAGTATATCTTTTACATCCATTATATTTACCAAATAAATAAAAACTGAATAGACAATAAAAATAACTTTAGGAATCAAACTCGTTTTTTCTAATTGTTTTCAGCTCATTAGAGAACATCAACTGAAGCCGCCAATTTACATCATCAAATTCTGTGTTTGTGCCAAACACTAGGGTGTTCTTAAAGGTTTTCTAACTATATAGGTTGAAGTATTATTAGGACAGAAACATCACGCATCATTAAAAGTCTAATATTATGGTATTTATTTGGGAAAACTTAATGCAATTCAAGAATTTAAGATTAGTAAAATTTCAAATCCCTGTAAATGTATTTCTAAAGGAATACATGCAACAAAATGTTTGACATCAAAGTCAATAATAGTTACCAGCTCTTTCCAAAACAGTTTACTAGTGACATCTGCTGGTACAAAGTTGTACTAAAGAAGAAAGTATCTTATGGAAGTAATTTTATGGAAATTTAAACGTGGGAGAAATATACTTTGTGGGAAGAATTTTATTTTACTATCATTTACACTTCTAATTGAAAATGTTTTTTGTCTTTGTGTGTTTTTCCCTTTTTCATTGATCAAGAGCATTATTCTATGACAATAACATTATGCTTACTTATACATTTCTGTACACAATAAGCAATTTCATTCATTTACCCTCCTGAGCCTCTGTAATTAGTTGTGTATCAGCTAGGTTGTTTTATATAATGCTGCAGATTCTTTTTTCTCTTTGTCTCTCCTGCCTTTGTTTTATATCACACTTTATGTTATCATAAAACCCTGCAAATGTACGCATTCAAAAATTATGAACTGTGTCACGCTAGTTATTTTATCCTTTTCATAGAATACAGTTATTAGAAAATTTCGTGTATACATGAGTTAAATCTATTCCTTTTATGCATGCTTGAAAATAAAAACAAGACTTTATATTAGAGGAAGATTTTATTAAGAGATATCTGTTGTTCTTTTATAGGAGAGATTTTCTAGATTATAAATTCTAAAGGAATAATAAAATATGCGCAATCCTTGGATATTTTTTCTATCCACACTTATTTCCTAGATGATGTTATATAGTCCTATGGATTTAAGTACAACATATAAATGAATCATACCTCTCCCAGGAACCTCAGACCTATATAGCCCGCTGCTTGCTTCCTTAACATTTTCATTTAATTAGCTAAGATGCATCTCAAAATAACATATCCAAAACCAAACCTTTGATTTCTCCTTGAACCTACTCATCCCATAGTCTTTCCTCACTTTACTAAATGGCCATTTCATCCTTCCATTTGCTCAAACCAAAAATATTTCAATAATTTATAAATTCTCTTTCCCTTCCTTGTACCCCACATTCAATACAAAAACTTCTGCTAACTCTGCCTTTGAGTACATTCTTAATCTGACTACTTCTCTCCACCTCTACCACTATGATCTAGTCAAGCCACTTTCATCTTTTCCTCCTAATTGGCTCCTTGCTTCTAACCTTGCATTTTTGTAGTCTGTTTTCCATCCAGCAGCCAAAGTGATTCCTTTTTAAAATTTTAAGACAGATCTTGTCATTTTTCTGCTGATAATCTCCCAAAGTCCTTACCATCTCTACAAGGCTCTATATGAATTGTAGACCACTTCCTCCCTCCATTCCCATACACTTTGCTCTTTCCTACCACTACTTCCCTCCCTTTTTCTGCTCCAGCTTCAGTAATCTGCTAGCTGTTCTCCTTACATGCCATGCAGACTCCTCAGGGGCTTTGTACTTGTTATTCCTTCAAACTGAAATGTTCCTCTCCCACTTCATTAAGGTTTCTGATCAAATTACCAAATGTTATGTTCTCAGGGAGGCCCTTAGTGACCAAACTATGTGTGATGGTTAGACTAATGTGTCAACTCGGCCAGGTAATTGTGTCCAGGTGTTAGGTCCAGCAAGCACTGGGCTAATTGTAATACAAGAGCATTTGTGGACTTCAATCACCAGTGAGTTTACTGCATGGATGGCTGATTACATCTGCATCAATCAGGGAGATTGCATCAGCAATGGGTAATGCTTTTATCCAATCAGGTGAATGCCTTAAAAGGGGAAGTGATTTCAACTTTCAGAGAGAATTTCCCAGCTTGTCTTTGGACAGCCAACTTCTCCCAGAAACTCATCAAGGACCTTTCATCGGATTTTCATCGGAGCCCCTGGCTTGGAGCGTGCCTGCGGAACCTGGACTTGTAAATCCCCACAGTCGCGTGAGAGACTCTTATAAAATCTCATATTATTGACAGATATCTCCTTTTGATTCTGTTTCCTGAGAGAACCCTGACTAATATAGTTTGGTACCGGGAGTGGTTCTTGAAGAATAGAGTGTTAAACATGGGATGTCTGAGGTGGTTCTGGGAGTTTTGTAATTGGCTCTCTACTACAGTTGGACTCAAGGGTACTAATGACTCCCTTTCCAATAATGAAGAGGTTGCTAACAGTCCATGGCGTGAGCTGGCAATAGAGATATGCAAAAAAGCATCACTGGATGATTCCCCTACTTCCACGCTTATAAAAAGCAAGGATCTGGGTGAGAGTGTTTTCAACACCTTAACAGAATTTTGTGGAGTAAAAAATTATAATGATGTTGGCTGGCTCCTCCTAGATACTCTGGATACAGTTACAAAAGGAAGAGATGAGCTTAAGTCTTCAAATTTGAAACTTAAATGCCGCATGAATGATATGAAAGTTTCTACATGTGCCTTGAAAGAAAATCTTGTCTCCTGTAGCCACAGACTTGAGATATCTAAGAATCAAACCCAGACTCTCATTGTCTGAGTAGCAGAATTACAGAGGAAACTAAAATCTCAACCTCGCAGGGTTTCTGCAATTAAAGTGAAGGCATTGATTGGAAAGGAGTGGAACCCCTAGGATTTTGGGACGGAGACATACGGGACGATGATAATATTGGTGGGGACACTGGAACTCTAAATTCTGCTGAGACTTTACCAGATAAACCTGTGATGGCCTGCCCTGTGGAGACCACACCTTGTCAACCTTGTATCATCCAACCTCCAGCCTGCCCCAGGGAGTCGGGACCTCCTTCAAGCTCTGAGGTGGGTATCAGCCAAACTGAAGGCACTGCCCAGCCTCTGGCCTGCCCCAGAGAGTCTGGACCTCCTCCCAGCTATGAGGCAGGTACCAGCCAAACTCCAGCATGCACTGCCCAGCCTCCACCAAGCCCTGAGGAATCTGCCTTCCAACCCCTGCCTGAAGAGATTAACCCTGTCTCACTAGAAGAAAATGCAAAAGAATGCCCTGAGGTCAGTAGCCTGCAAGACATCTCTAATTTTTCTCCTTAACCACCCCCACCATCCCTCTTGTCTTCCAGACCTATTACTAGACTAAAATCACAACAAGCCTCCAAAGGTGAAATACAAAGTGTGACCCATGAGGCAGTATGCTATACTCTGAAAGAACTGCAAGAGTTTTCCAACTTATATAGACAGAAATCAGGTGAATATGTGTGGGAATGGATACTAAGGGCTTGGGATAATGGTGGAAGGAATATAAAGTTGGATCAGGCTGAATTTATTGATATGGGCCCACTAAGCAGAAATTCTGGATTCAACGCTGTAGCTCGAGGGGTTAGAAAGGGCTCTAACAGTTTTTTTGGGTGGCTGACTGAAACATGGACCAAACGATGGCCTAGCATGTCTGATGTTGAGATGCCCGATTTGCCCTGGTATACAGTAGAGAAGGGGATTCAAAGGCTTAGAGAGATTGGAATGCTAGAATGGATTTACCATTTGAGACCTGCCCACCCACCCCAGGAATGTCCAGAGGACACACCTTTAACCAGAACTGTGAGGAATAAATTTGTAGGACTAACCCCATCTTCTCTGAAGAGCTCTGTGGTTGCTCTTCTCTGCAGTCCAGATATTACTGTAGGGAGGGCTGTAATGGAATTGGAATCCTTAAACATTATGGGGATGATCAGATCTCCATCTGGTAAAAGTCAAGTATCAGCAGTTAATCGCCAAAGGCAAGGTGGGCGTGGCTACCACAATGAAAGACAGATTCAAAACAGCACACAGAATCCTCTGCACATGGAGCTATGGCCTTGGCTAATAGATCATGGGGTACCTAGAAGTGAAATACATGGGCAGTCTACTAAATTTCTTCTGGATCTGTATAAGCGAAAGAGTGCTAGGTCGAGTGAACAAAACCCTAACTCAGATTACAGACGCAGAGAATCACAGCCCCTTAATCAATTCCCAGACTTGAGACAGTTTACAGAATCAGAGCCCCTTGAATGAGGAGAAGGCCAGGTCCCCTTGGGAAAGGATCCTGTTAAACTGCCAAAAATTTATACTGTTAATCTTCCTACCACCTTTCCCCAGGGAGACCTGCGGCCTTTTGCTAGAGTAACTGTGCATTGGGGAAAAGGAAATGATCAGACATTTTGGGGGTTATAGACACTGACTCAGAAGTCACATTAATTCTAGGAGACCCAAAACGTCACTGTGGTCCACCAGTCAGAGTAGGGGCTTATGGAGGTCAGGTGATTGATGGAATTTTAGCTCAGATCCATCTCACAGTGGGTCCAGTGGGTCCCTGGACCCATTCTGTGGTTATTTCCCCAGTTCCAGACTGCATAATTGGAATAGACTACTCAGTAACTGGCAGAATCCCCACATTGGATCCCTGACTTATGGAGTGAGGGCTATTATGGTTGGACAGGCCAAGTGGAAGCCTCTAGAACTGCCCCTGCCTAGCAGAATAGTAAATCAAAGGCAATACCGGATTCCTGTAGGGATTGCAGAGATTAGTGCCACCATCAAGGATTTGAAGGATGCAGGGGTGGTGATTCCCACCACATCCCCATTCAACTCT